>PVLA01018834.1:0-13594 GCA_004027455.1 Hydrochoerus hydrochaeris
TGGGAATAGAGTTGGACCTAACTCACCATCTCGGCTTGCTCTGTTTGTGTTTTCAAAACCGCTAAGGGAAGCTGGGTTGAAACGGCTTTTGGAAAAATACAGCAACTCTCTATCAGATTTCACGTGAAAGATGACCCTTTGAATATTAAAGACCTCTGATCGCACAGCTAATCTTCCACTGCATTGTTCTGAGATTCACATATGCTGGCACAAGACTGTGATAGGGTTGCGACATAATTTATGAAGAAAAGGGCACAGGTGCCTGTTACTTGAACTCATCCAGCAGAGTGTAGGTTTTATGTGACTGATAAATGGCAGGCTTGAGCGGGGCGACGTTGCTTGGACAGCCTGACTAGTGTGTTTTCTGACTCTGGGAAGCCAGCTAGCTTCCCTTACCATCAGCAGGGCTATTCATCACCAGAACATGGAGAGTTTCCAAAGATAAAACTGTCTCCCACCATCAGCCTCATGACCCTATTTCCTTTTCCCCTCCTCCTGGTTCACGAGAGGATTATAAAGAAGCTGTGTGCTCCTCAGCAGTCCCTGACCAAGCAGCCCACATGTGGACCGGGGGATCCACCAGGCAGGGCTGCAGGCCATGCATTTCCGGTCACTCCTGTCCAAGGTGAGGTCACTGCGTCCGAGTCAGAGGCCCGCTGCTCAACGCCATCCAAACACACAATTAAGGAGGCGGCAGCCTGGGTGACAGTATTTCGGGAAGCATCTGTGAGTAGCATCAGTAGCACACCCACCTAGCCATGACCGTATTTGGTGAGCAGAAAGCAATTTTCCTTCCTTGTGGACATTTAAGGTCAAGTCTACTAATTGTCTCTATAAATATAACTTGAGCCCAAGTTCCATCCATCTCCAAGTTAATCTCTCATCATCTGATGAATACAGCGCTGTGAAGAATGCCATGGTATGAATGGCTTGCTGGTGACCTTTTCCAAGTTACTGAGCCTCTTTGCATTAGTTTTCTGGCGTCTGTAAAATCACAAGCTATTCCTCTTACTTGCTTTGTACAGGATCGCAATTTAAGATGTAGTTAATGAATGCTTAACCCTACTAGGAAAAGTCTCCGTGAAGATAATTTCCTCCCTCTAATTCACCTCCCATAATTTTTTTACTCTACTAGTTATGTTTCCCCAAATTTAAATTAAATGTTTAAATATGGAAGTTGCTTAAGTGCTCTGTTTAAATAAATGCTTTAACTGTCCCACAACCAAGTACTTTTCTTCTTAAAAGAGTGTCCTGTTGAATTTGCAGAAGAGCAAAAGAATTGTCCTCCAAAAACTGGTCAGAAACATTTGCTTTCTTTGTAGTTTAATGGGGAAAAATATTACTAATACCTGAGTGTAATTTCATTTTTTTGTGGAAACAAAACAATTTTTTATGGAGGAACCTTTCAAGACTCATCTCTGATACACTGGCCACCCCCCACCGCCTCCCGGAACGGCCCATCTGTTTCCCTGAAAGTCCTGCGTGAGTGGGAAACGGAAAGACGGCGCTGCTCACACTGTGGCCTGGACTGCAGGGTTACCTCCGTGCTCACTAAAAAGCCCTGCTCGCAATTACGATTCCGGCGGAAAGCAAACCTGGGAGCAGATGAGTAACAGTGCTGGTCTAATTGGAAACTTTTGTGTATGTTACTTTTTAAGAAATTCCAGGAGATTTTCTGCGCTAATCCTTCCTTAATCCCTAGGAGAAAGGAGAGAGGGCCAGACGGCGTGCGCTGACCTCCCGCACCGCTGCAGCCGTGAGCATCCCTGGCCGTGGAGAATACAACTCTGGAAGGAGCACTGGCTGTCACACCGACTTTAAAAAGATCTTGGGAGAAGGGACACTCTCTAATTTTCTAGACATTTTTCCTGCACGTCCAGCAGGAACAGCGGCCAGCAGACACGTCCTTCCTGAGCTGCAGGACAAATTTGGAACCCTCCCTCCGAGTCTGGACAGAGAAACCACGGCGCAGGAGTAATAAAACTCACCATTCACTCCATGCTGTCGAAACCTCTTTGGAAACCGTAAAAATTATTTAGAGCATTTCTCAAGGAGCCTCATAGCTGACCTCTCCCTGAAACGAGAATGCGATGGGCAGAAGTGGGGACAAACGCAGAGCCAAGGTCACTCCCAAGCCCGGACGCCCCACGCGGCCTCTGCTCTTTGCTTTGCCTTTGTAAAATAGTCTCAAAAAACTCTTTCTTCTCCCTTTTCCTTCCCCCAGGAAGGAATTCTTGTTGTGCTGTAGCTGTGTTTCTCCGTCTAGCAATTGAAAAATTCTCTTCATGTCCAGTTTATTTGGCTTATTACTTAGATTTTGTCTGAATTTTCATTTTGGTCATTGTGGAATAAAGCACATTAAGGTTCCAGGACAATAATTATCACCGTGTACATGTCTCTTCACACACTGATTTTAAGTGCTTTGGATATGCACCCAAATGTAGGATTGCGGGGTCACATGGTAGGTTTATTTTTATTTTTAAAGGAACCTCTTTACTATTTCCTGATGGTTGTGTCACTTTACACTTCCACCACCCATGAAATGAAGGTCCCTTTTCTCTACTTCCTTGATAGCTGATTTGTAGAGACAATTTTACAACAGTTGCTGGAATAATGACACTGTGGGTCCCTGTACATGGTGAAATACTAGGCAACTTTCAGAAAGGGAAGGGTTCTGCCATGTGCTGTGCAGGAACTCAGAGCATATTATACCTGTGAAACAAGTCAGGTGAACTGCACACAATCTCACCTGGCTGTGGCATTTAAATAAATCGAGTGTATCAAAGTGGACATTAGCATGGTGACTCCCAGAGGTGAGTGCAGGACTAGACCAGGAAAGGAGAGAGGAGGCTGATGGGGAACAATGTCACCTGCAAAGGAAGATCAAGGCTCCATGACCTAACATGGAATAAGCAGATGTCATGGCACACACCCACAATCCCAGCACTCAGAAGGCTGAGGCAGGAGGCTAGACTCCACCTCCAATCAATCAATCAATCAACCAGTCGAAAGCAGAATGGTGACTGTAACTAATAAGAATGCATGGTATATTTCAAATTTGCTTAATTATTAGGTCGCAAATGTTACCCACACAAAAGACATTGGTGAGCGTGGGAGGTAATAGTTACTTAGATTTAATTATTTTAAAATGTGAACGTGTAGCAAAAATTACACAGCACCTTCATATACAGTTATTTGTCCATTTTAAAAATTTAATAGTAAAACAAAAATTTAAACATGGATGCAAGGTTAGGTGTGCCAGGCTGGAGGTTAGGGTTTCAACATTTAACATCCTCACAAAGAGAAAACTTCATAAAAGCACTCCTTTACCTTCATTGAGCAGACTTATTTATTTTTTTACAATCAAAGATTTGGCAGAGATGCAAGACTCCCAACTTTGTACAGAAATATGTATTAACCGGGAAGAATTTCTTAAGTGGAAACATTCATATAGTGACCTTCTTTATTTCCACTTTTTTATCTAATAAATTTCATCAGACATCTTAAAAATGGAATGAAAGTTTTGTTTTCATGAGATTATGGTTACAGTCCAGAAGCAAACTAAAACATTCAGCTCACATGGTTATTTTAAAAAAAAACTCACAAGTTTGTGACATGTAGAGAAAACATTCAGAAGAGTGAGAAGTGTGCGTTTTTATTAAGCTGTTGGGTGCTGTGTGAGGCGGGTCGAAAGCTGCCCTCAGCCTCCCTCCTGGGCCCAGTGAGCCGCAGGGACCAGCCACGCTTTGCTTCCAGCTGAGACGTAAGTGGAAAACACAGTTTTATTTCTTTCAGAGATAATGATAGTTTTACACTACCTAAAGTGTTGATATTTGCCATTAATCACTAAATAAGTGGTTCCTTATTTTCAGGAAACACAAATTCACTTTTGCTTTCTCTTCCTTATCGTTCTTGTTTACTTTTCTCAGTAGAAAAGAGTCCATGGAGATATAGAAAGGAAGAAGTTAAAGACAGCTTACACCCCTTTGGCTTCCACCACTCGCCAGCCGGGAAGTTGCAGCGATTTGGGGCTGGGATTTAAGGGTCCCAGGAGGACTGCAGGTCTGGCCTTGAGTGTCCCAGAGGAGAGTGGTCTGAGTTGAATTCTCCTATTTGAATCTGGATTCTCCAAATGGTTTATTGGGATGGATGAAAACCAACCCTAAAAAGCTGCCTGGGAACCAGGGCTGCTTCTCTCTGGTCTGGCTGCCTTCAGACTCCTCCCGGAAGAGCACTGCCCCATGGATTTGTGGCCTGACAGCCGGGAGGGGGAATGGACAGAACACTGCTGTCTTGGAGCATGGGGCACACGCTGATGAGCATGCAGCGTGTGTGCAGAGGGGGAAGCATCAGGCTCTTTCAGTCTCAGGAAAAAGACCCGAAGATAATATCAGAGTCACTGAGTGCCAGGCGAGGATGGCGGTACTCCTGCACTGGCTTTGTTGCTCAGAATTGCTTTTGCTACTCTAGGTCTCTTGAGTTCCTAGATACATATGAATTACCAAAGCTGAATCAAGAAAATATAAACATTCTAAATAACCTGATGTCAGCCAATGAAATTGAAAATGGAATTAGAAACCTTCCAATAAAGAAAAGCCCAAGCCTGACAGATTTATTGCTGAATTCTACAAGAAATTTAGAGATCTAATGCCATCACTTCTCATACTCTTTAATGAAACCGAGTGGGAAACAATCCTTTCAAAGTCTTATGTGAAAGAAAGAATTACCCTGATAGCAAAACCAAAGAAGGACTCAACTAAAAAAATCCCCCTAATAAACATACATGCCAAAATCCTAAGTGAGACACAGGCAAACAGACTGCAGCAAATCATCAGAACATTATATACCTTGACCAACTAGAATTCATCCTAGGGACGCAGGAATGGTTCAATGTATGCAAATCAAAAAATTTAATACAACATATTAATAGAGTCATCTCAATAGATGCAAAAAAAGTATTTGACAAGGTCCAGTACCATTCATGATAAAACACTACAGAAAACGGGAACAGTCTTATCTCAGTCTGATAAAAGCCATCTATGATAAAACAATAGCCACATCATACTAAATGGTCAAAAACTGAAAGCTTTCATTTTTAAAATCAGAAACAAGACAAGGGTGTCCACTGACACCGCTCTTATTTAATATAGATCAGGAAACACTAGCCAGAGCAATCAGACAACAGAAATAAATAAAAGAAATGAGGATATCGGAAAAAGGAATGGAAAAAGTTAAATGATCATTATTTTGCATATGACATAATACTCTACACAGAAGACCCTCCAAAACTCCATCAAAATGCTGCTAGATTTAATAACCAAATTCAGTAGCATAGCAGGATACAAAGTCAGCGCTCAAAAATCAATAACCTTCCTGTACATGAATAACAAACTCACTGAGAGAGAAATTAGGGTAACAATACTTCTCACAATAAGATCCAAAAAAATGAAATACCTAGAAATCAGTCTAACAAAGGAAGTAAAATAGCTTTGCATTGAAAACTACAGTACTCTGAAAAAGGCAATTAAAGAGTATATCAGAAAATCAAAAATATCCCTTGCTCTTGAGTAGGAAGAACCAACATAGTGAAAATGCCCATACTTCCAAAATTGTTCTATGGATTTAATACAATCCTCATCAAAATGCCATCAGCATATCTCACAGAATTAGGCAAAGTAATTTTTTAGGTATTTAAAGAAAAACGTCTTCTAAATATTTTGAATTGTTTAGTGTTACACTGAAGCTGCTCTCTAAAATTCTCAAATTTATTACCAAAATTTCTCAAGATTAAAGAAGGAATTTAAAAATATTACAGTGTTTCATATAAACACTGAAACACAAAGAACCTTAGCAAAAAATGAGACTCTTCTAATTTCTTCAAAACTACATCTTAAACATGTCGGTCGACATAGTCATCTTGTGTTTATTATGTAATGCTTTTACCAGACAACACAATAACAAAAAAGCCAGATACTTAGTTGAAATAACCCTTATTGTCAATTTTTTAACAAGTTAAAGAAACAAAGAAATTTATTTAGAGGAGCGTTTTTCGGGATGTGTGCACATTTTCTTTTCAAAATGCAGCGCTTGATTTTGTGCCACGAGACTGCGATGCTCGCTGTGCCGCGAAGCTGCCTGGCAGCTGCTGGCACCACCCACTCTTTGGCTCACAACCACTCCCAACACCAGCCTGGTGATTTCTGCACCACAATTTCACCAAGGCTTGTTTTCCCTGGCGCCTCCCGTTGGAACACAGCCTTGGCAGCCTGTAGAGATTCTAGCACCGAAACAGGATGAAGGCTATGACACATTCTGCTTAAAATCCCCTTTCTGGGCCCTCACAGGAAGTTTCTGAGAGCTCTACGATGCTGTTTAATCGAAAAGGAAGCTTCTTAGGTCTTTGGTTATCAGGATTTGATTATATTTCAAAACTATTCCAAGGCTTGGCGGTGTAGTTGTGTCTTTAAACAATCTCCACACAGCTTAGCACTAGAAAAACTCAGGGCTAATCCTGAAGCACTCAGCGGAGATGCACACTGGTGGGGTCGGCCTCGCGGGGACTGTGACCTGGATGGGTCTCAGGTGCCCCCATTCTCCTGACTTGCAAATGCTGCGGTGGCTCGGCGCTCAGGCCTTCAGCCTCTCCTCTTTTTCAGCTTTCTTCACCGCCTTCGCCCTCAGCGGTCTCCAGGTGTTAGATCCGACTCTGTGCTGAGGACTCTGAGCTCTGCCATCTGCAGGCCGGGCCTGGCTCCCGGCCCCAGAGCTCCACGCAGGGCTCCGGTGCTGTCTTCCTGCCGTGACTGGCGGCTCTCCTAGAGGCCTGGTCCCCACCTGGGCCTGTTAGGAAGGGGCTTGGGGAAGCTTTGCCTTCACGAGTCGGACGGGCACCCTGAGGAAAGCTGCTCGACAGCACGCTCCGTAGCTTTCTTTTTGTCACTCGAGGATATGACAAGAGGGTGGCAGTGTCTAGTGTGGATGAAGGTCCCCACAGGAAGCCACCATGTGACATCCTGACCTCAGACTTCGGCCTCCAAATGGTGGGAGCAAGGGTTCTGCTGCTGGTGTGCTGCCAACACTCCTTTCTTGCAGGAGCCAGAGCTAGCACAGTCTCCTTACGACGTCTCATGGATTCACCCAGCTTACGCCTAAGTACAGGGGTTGGATTTTTTGAATGGTTGCAAATGGTAATATACTTTAAATTGTAGTGTCTGCCTATACATGTATTTCTCTTGTATTGTAAAACCTTGCCCAATTAGGTTGTTAATTCTGAGGTTACTAAATTAGTAAGCCTCCCGAAAGGTCATCTGTTGGAAACCTACCCGCTAAATTCATGTGTGAATGGATTGGAAGCAGGGCAATTGGGAGATGATTGTCACTCTATGAGTTCAGGAGTCAGGCCCACAATGTCACTGTGGTTCACTAAGAAGGAGAGACCTGGGGTAGATGCTCGCTCTGTCACCCACGATGCCCACCATGGACACCAAGACGATGCTCTTGTCAGGCTTTGGACCCCGCATCCTCCAAAGGCAAGTCCATAACTATCCAACCTGCATGCAAGACCAGATGTCAAGAGTTGTTATAGTGACAGAAAATGGACCAAGGCAGAGGTATTTTTTGGGTCCTTTGGGATATTTTACATAAATTAATCATATCATTAGCAAATATTCTTCCTTTTCAAGTTGCTTTACACTGATTTCTTTTGCTTTGCACATTAATTGACTAGAAAGTCCAGCACCATCTTGAATAAGAGTGGTGACAGCAGGCATTCTTTACTGAATTTCATTCTGTTTTTTTTTCTCTTTTTTATTGAGTTTTCTTTAGGCTTCAATTTTATTTAATCTGTGAGGTGCTGACCCTTACAGATGAAATAGAGTACTCTCAGTGTAAATTGTGTGTTAACCTGCACACAAGACTGCAGGACTTGTAAGATGAACAAGCATGCATTCCCTTCCTAACTTTAAGTTCCTGAAGACGACATTAAACACCAGTATAAAGGTGTGATCTGAGGAACACCAGTTGCAAATCCCCATGCACACTTTGGCACAGGGAATGCGAAATCCTTCCCATAAGGTCCATTATGTGGGAGTAATAAAACAGTATAAACGAGAAATTTCCAAGCAAGTGACAAATGATTGCTTTTACCTCATCTGCCTTGACTGTTTTGTAGAATAACTATGAAATAAAGGTCCCATGGTAAAGTCAGGCAGATTGTTTCAGGTTGCACATGGCCTAGAAGTTGGAATACAAGCTGAAGCTCAGAAATTATTCACATTTGGTCCATCAGGAATTAGTATATGACCTGGGAAAGTATCTATATCACTGAAATTCTTGCCAGATATCTTTAAGGCTAAACATATAGACCTTAGGGAGTCAGTCTGAGGATTAAATGAGACAAATAGGACATATATCATATATATATATATATATATATATATATATATATATGACCTAGTATATAGCAAGTATTAGATAATAATTTCATTTTGCTTTCCTCCCAATATTCTGTTAAAATGTCTCATAAAACCCATGGTGATACTAAGGAATAGAAAGGGGGCAATTTTATGGAAAGTTCTTGGTTTCCTATGAAATGAAGATAATTTTGCTACATGCTTCTGTAATGGCAAACACCTGCTCAGCAGAAAAATGCAAACACAAATAGCTTATTCAATAGAACATATTTGCTTTAGAAATAGTATATCTTAAAATAGGTATATTGAACATGAACAGAAAATGGCGTTTCTTGCAGAGGTCAGAGCAGCTTGATAGGGTTTATATCTAGATATCCCCCCAAAGCCTCCTACCCTCAAGGATGGGAATTTTGGGGGTGATTGGCTCATGGGATAGGATGCTCACCATTGGGTTAGTCTACTTACAAGTCTACAGCCAGAGGTGATTTGGGAGGTGAAGCCTGCTTGGAGGGGAGTGGGTTGTGAGGGTCCACGCCCCCACCTCTCTGTTTCCTGCCTGCCCTGCCATGGGCTGCTTCTCCTCTCTCGTGCCTCCCACCTTGGAGCCAGTGGACTATGGACTGGAACATCTACAGACTGTGAGCCAAAGTAAATCTCTCCTTCCTTAAATTGTGTGTGTTGGTAATTTTGTCCCAGCAACAAAGAAAGAAACTAAGCCATAGCTCTTCCACAAGGACTGCAGCAATCAAACATGGGGGGTGAAAATCCACCAGATAAGAAGAAACAAACTCCTAACTCAGTGAGCGAGAGCAGAAGACATCAGGTCTGAACTGGAACATGGGTCATTTCCTAGCGACTTCTGTACACATTTCACTCTCACAAAGACAAATTGGTAACTTGGTCCAGAACAACTCTAAAATTAGGCTTGAATAAAATCAGTAGTGGGCTAGTCATAGGAAGGGTGTAACCTAATGGTTCCTCGATGCTGGTCAATGGTGGATACTGATAAGGAGTTTTTAATTTTATATTTTTATGTAATTTTGAAGGTTCTCATGAATTATTTTCTCTTGAGGAGAAGGGCCTGTGCCTGTCTGAGTGTGCCCCTGGCTCCCCAGTTGTTTATGCAGCATTTTAAAAACTGTGCCATACAGGAAAGGCTCAAAATCATTGCAAATGTCAAAGAAAGTCTTCATTGAAGTTTCCCTGGGGCCATAGAAGTCTGTCATTAAAAAAGCATTCCTATTTTCTGATTGATATCATTGCTTCCAAAACAAGACTGATAGGAGAAGAAAGAGTGCATTTTTCTGAGTGGTTTAACAGCTGATCTTTGGCTCCTACCTCTGTTGAACTGAATGACATGACTTTGAACACTTCTGGTCGAGAGAGTGTGGCAAAATCCAGATGGCCCCTGCCCGTTGCCCTTTTGGGTGGCAGAGGCAGGCAAGCGTGAGTAGACTTGAGCTCCCCACTTCCGGGGTGGGGCAGTGGGGACTCCCATCTCTTCCTCACTGTTCTATTCAGTACGAAGCATGCACTCGCCTGCCGTCCTAAGCACTTTTGATTGATTGGCAGTGGCAGTGAGATGTACTGATTATGCGTTCCAAAAGGGAGTTAATGTTTTAGGGAAGGTTTTTTTTTTTTTTTCCAGCATACATCCTCTTGCCAACATTAATGTCTTTAGTGTTAGCGTGCCTGAGTGCACAGAAGCAAGTACACCTCCATGAACATCACCCAAATTAAAGTGCCGGGAATATTATCTTCCATTTGGCTGGCTCTGGGCTCACAGGTAACAGCTTTTGACATACACTGTGAAATACAACCTGACTTCTGCCGGAGATGCTGAATTCATGTTCAAAACCCTGTCCCATGTTGTTATGTCTTCTGTTTTATTTTTTTCTCCAACAACAAATGTAGATTTAAACCAAATAAATTTTTTTAATGCTGGGAGATACATAATGTGAGTTTTGAAGTTAGAATGTTAGAGCACCTCCAGATATTTGGGGAGGCTCTGTGCACCCAAATGAGAAATAATTTGAGATTTTTCACAAAGCCTTTCAGTTTTACTTGCAAAATGTCTACAACTTTTCCCAGTCTGTTTAAGTGATTAAGAACACAGAGCTCTAAAACCTAATTACCCAAGGGATTTGACAGTGAGATAAAGTGCCTTCTACTCTTATTTACATCATAGTACACACCTGTCGGTAAAGATGATAAATATCATCTAGAGATTGTATTTGTCTTGAAACTGAAAAAAATCAGTTTCAACATTGAGTTTCAGTAAGTTCAGCAGAACTTTGCTTTGCCAATTAATTACAGTCACCTTTTAGCTCATATGCTTTCATTTGTAATTTACAAAGAGCAAATCTGATACTTTCAGGTTAGGTGAGTCTTTTAAGTCAGTACCAAGAAACACAGAAAGGCATGTTTGGTTGTCAGAAAAGAAATTGGATTTTAACTAACACCAGCTTCTCCCTGCAGGGCAGGTCTGCTGTCCCATCCGAGGTGTGTTAGGAGCTCACGGGGACAGAATGCATAGGGCAAACCCCTCCCCAGGCCGAGTCAACACAAGACACAGGGACCCTGAAGCGAGAGTTCTGCTGGGATTCTAAAGAAAGCAGATCTCCACCCAGGATCGGAAACCACTGCTGGCAAAGGTTACTGGAGGCAAATCGTAGTCATGTGGAACTATGACTGAATGAATTTTCTTTGAGGACGTAGCTGGACATTGTCTTGACATTTGAGAAGTCTCGTGGACTGAATGAGAAGATGATTTTCTAGTATGTTGTTGTTCCTTTACCTTTCTGTCATCTTGAATAGAAGCTTTTCTGTTAGGGTTATACAGCTCTTAATTTTCTAATTTTCTCATTATTCTTATTATTTATATTTTTCCTTTCTGAAATTCCAAACAAAAAGACTATTAAAGCTCTAGTCAATGAAGAAGCCGCGAAGGTGTTCTCTTAGGAGGGACTGCTCACGTGTGTTACACCAGCGTCCACGTGTCCTGGGAAACTGGGGGTTTATGGGTTTCCTCACGTGTGTTACACCAGCGTCCGTGTATCCTGGGAAACTGGGGGTTTATGGGTTTCCCCAAAGACCCTTGAGGAGGAAGGGCACTTGACGGTCATGATGTGGGTCCTGGATTCAGGCGAAACAAGTCTATCTTCATACTCTACCTTCCCGTCCATCTGCTGTGGGAGCTTTCATTGAAAAAAAAAGTTCAAATGAAGTGTGAATACCACTGGCCAAGTGCTCACATTTGCCTTCTTTAGAAAAGAGTGAGTTAGAATTTAATTCAGTGTAATTCATCAACAGACTTGTCAATTCATTATGCCTCCTATGTGCCTGAACAATTTCTGTGTATTTCAAGTCACCGAAAGAAAAGGAACCTATGATTTAATAAAAACTTTAAAAGAATGGAACAAGGAAAAAAATGTAATCATGGAGCTGTCAATGCAATTCCCAAGTAGATGAGGATCTTTGCTTAGAAATTGAGAAATGCATGAGTATCTTATATAGCAAAAGACCTTTTTGATTTATTCATCCTAATTTATATGATACAAAGAATTAACTTCTCTATCTGTGGAGATAGCAGAGGTGAATTGGTCTTTTTTCTGTTACAGCACTTAACAGCATGTCTGCAGCTCAGAGTCGCACGAAGGAAGGGTTTCCGGAGGCTGAAAGCCCGAGGCCAGGTGGCCCCGGGTACTCAGGTTCCGGGGAGGGTTTCGTGGTCGATGATGCCACTGTGGCTGTCACATAGTGAGATGCGCAGCAGAGCAATTCAGCTAGAAGGAATTAATGGGGGTCCCATAGGAACGCACTGTTTGCACGGCAATGCCTCCTTACACCTAATCTTCTTCAGTAGATCTTGCTTCCTAGTGTCCCCACACTGGGGAGCAGGCACCCAGCCCCTGAGTGCTTGGGAACAATCCCACACCACATCCAAGCAGCCCCAAGGGACTGAGAGTCCGGTGCGTAGCTAGGATGGAAGCTAAGAGGAGTACTCGTGTTTACAATACGGCAAAAATGTAAGAGAGGAAAAGAGATGGGGGATAAGAAACTGGTCACAGAGGAACCAGTAGTGTGCACTAAGTTAAAGGAAATGTTGGTTCGTAGTGAACAAGGCTGAATTTTAAGAACAACTCATACATTTGATATCACAGGGAGGGGGTGAGGTCCAGGTCTGTAGAAACAAGTTCTCCTTTTGGAAAAAGATGAGCTCTGAGATTGGGTTCAGAAATACCCAGAAAAAATAGACTAGGTGAAAAGATGTGTAGCACACTTACAAAGCTTGGTACTGTATTTTATGTCTACAAATATGAATGATAAACAACAAACACACATTTTTTAAAGACACATTAAATAGTCTTTGAAAGCATTAGACTGAGGTTTCATGAAGCTCTAGAAGAAAAGGAAAGAAGCTTTCACAGATCACATTTTGTGACAATGCAAAAAAATAATAATTAAAAACTTTAAACTTTCCCATTCCAATCTAGAAATTAAAAACTGCACCGATAAGCTAGGCAAAAATAAATCACTAGCATGGACACATGGTTTCAAGTAAAATTTCATAACTAAATGGTGTGAGGAAAAGAATTTAGCAAAGGAGACAACAAACATATACCTCAAGGTAAATTATAGGTAAACTAGTCATTGATAAATGTAAAAATATTCAGTAATAAGTTAGAAACTCAAAACAAACTAGGTTTGTTCCATAACAGAAATCTGTGCTTTCAAAAGATAAAGGAGACTTGTGTGTGAGTCCACTCAAAGAAGCAAGACCATGCAAATTAGTATTTTGAATAAAAATTGTATAACAGGAAATTATTAAAAATATCCTCTGACTTTTTGCTACTTATGATAAAATCCTACAGGAGAAAGAAGATAAGAAATAAGCTGTTTACTACAAAGATACTAAGGCTTATTAGCCTAAAATAAATGAGGCCTTTTCACTATGCAAAGCGAAGGGGGATGCAGGGGTAACCCCGAGAGCCTGGATGTCCACACAGAAGCCACAGTGAGCAGGGCCAAGGCCACCGGGGAGCTGGCAGTGCCCCTCCAGGGGCGCTGCTGCAGACCACGGCTTCTGTGGACCTCACAGTCCGCCTTCGAGAATAGCAGTCGTGTCCCTGGTAGCGCCTACTGCACTGGTGCAGCTGCAGAGGAGGAGAGGGGAGAGGAGG
>PVLA01018835.1:0-13601 GCA_004027455.1 Hydrochoerus hydrochaeris
CTCAAGGTCATCCTTTTTTATAGATGAGTAATATTCCATTGTATAATAATGCCACATCTTTTTCATCCACTCTGCAGTTGATGGGCAACTTGGTTATTTCCAGGATTTAGCTATCACAAGTTGTGCAGCTATGAACATGGGTGCACATATATCACTGTGATATGAACTTTTCAGTTCTTTGGGGAAAATACCCAGGAGGAGGATAGCTGGATTGAATGGGGCTTCCAATCTTAGTCTTCTGAGAATTCTCCATATGGATTTCCATGTAATGGCTCAACTTTGCCATGTTATGTTCCAGTTGTTTCTTTCTGCTTTTCCTCTTATTTAATTGCTTATCCTACCTGGTTTCTTTCTGTTGTTGTTTTGGGGATTGTGATCATTTTTATCTCTGTCTAGTATGACTTTCAGTACTCTTTCTAGGTTTGGTTTGGTGGACATGAATTTCTTCAGTTGTTCTTTGTCATGGAAATATCTTATTTCTCCATTAAATTTGAATGAAAGTTTTGCTGGGTACATCAGTCTGGGTTGAAGGTTGTTTTCTTTCAGGGCTTGAAATACCTCACTCCGAACTCTTCTTGACTTGAGGGTTTGTGCTGAAAAGACTGCCATGATTCTAATGGGCTTTCCTTGATAGGTGAGTTGTGTCTTTTCTCTGGCAGCTTTTAATATTCTGTTTTTATGCTGTATGTCTGAGATCTTAAGTATTATGTGTCTGGGTGTGGATTTATGTTGATTGTGACTGTTTGGTGTTCTCTATGCCTCACTTATTTGCATATCAGATTCTTTCCCCATGTTTGGGAAATTTTCTGCTATTATTTCTGTAAATACTTTATGTATGTCATTTGCCTGTATTCCTGTATCTTCGCTAATGCCCATTATTCTTATATTGTTATTCCTGGCATCATCATGAAGCTTCTTGATTGTCATTTCATGCTGCTTTGTTATTTTTAAAAGTTCTACCCTTTCCTGATCACTAATTGTGATCCTGTCCTCAAGGTCCAAAATCCTATCCTCAGCTTCCTTTAGGCAGTTTTGCACATTTTCAATAGAATTTTTTGTTTCTTGGATGTCTCCTTGAGTATGTTTCATGAATTCTGCTTGTTTTCTATATTGTTCATTCAAAGTTTCAATCAGTTTCCCATGCTCATGTACTTTTTTCTCTGTTTCTTCTTTAGCTGCATTCAAAAACTCCTTTACTAGAGTTGTTATTTCTATCTTTACATGGAAGAGTACTTCTAATTTGATTTCCTCTATAGCCTGATGGAGTTTTTTTTTTAATATCACTCACTATCTTTTCGATGTCCTCTATTTCAGTGTCTCCTATACTTGCTTCTGGTGAGCTATATGTTTGAGACAGCATTTTGCTTTTTTGCTTTATCATTTTCACTCTGCCTGATGTTTTCTATGTGTAAGAGGGGATCACACACACTCTTTTCCGACTCACCAAAGTCTTACATTTAGTTGGAGGGGGTTTTACTCCTGGTCCTATTTATCCACTGTACACCTCTATTTTAGGGATATACTCACCACACTGATACAGTTAATCTGCTGTAGACCAAGGTTCGCCACCTGGGAGCAAAGTTCCAAACTTTTTCACACTAACTGGAGCCTGCTGAGGTATTCTGATGTTCCAGTTGGGAGGGTGGGCCCAGCAGAAGCAGCCCAGGGCAGTTTTCAGTGCGGGGGGGGGGGCTTCCGAGATGGTCTAGGTGGCAGGGTGCTCCCACAGGGGAGGTTCTAGGCAGCTTACACCTGAGGCGGGCTTCCTAGATGTTCCCGGTGGCAGGGTGGGCCCTTGAGGGAGATTCCAGGCAACTTATGCCTGATGCAGGCTTCTGCTAAGTTCTGGTGGCAGGGCTAAATTTGATTTTAAAAACCCAACATAGTTATTATATGATGTCATTTGATACTGACTCAATTAGAGACATAATTAAATGGAACTGGATAGGGATCTAGAGATTGCCATAGCTATGTATTGGGAAAATTACTGCTTTTCAATAAATGATGCTGGATCCATGGATGTTGCTTTTCATTATAAGTTCATAGGTATTACTTGTTTTTGAGGAGTAACTATGTATTAATATAATGAAAATTTTAAAGATTAATTTAAAAGTAGGTGAAAAAATAAAGACTCCAAACACTCAAATAATGTAAGTAGACAAATAAAATACAAAGCAAGAACCTTTTCCAATATCATAGTAAAAATAAGTTATCTTGACTTGTGTTGTTTGTTGAATTAGACCACCTCTATCTTGCTTAAGTACAGCCAATATACAGCTGATCACTGAAGTAATTACTTTACTTTTCAGTCCAATTCTTTAGAATAATTTATGCAAAAATAGTGGAAAATATTTTGTGGTTTGATCATTAATGTAAAACTATCCACTACTTCCATTTCCTATCTGCAAAAAAAAAACATAAAGCCAAATCAAATGGTCACTTTATAAAACACAAAACAAAACTCCACGCACCAGCATTCTCCCCCACCAATAACTCACCTAGAAACAAAATAAATATAAACACTTAGACCATTTAACACATATGACAGAGGAGATGGTTAACATCTAAACTGTATCCACTGGAGGTTTGTGTGTTTGAGTTTATTTTCCAGGTTATCTTGCTATTCTGGGCTTATGGGAGCACTTACAAGTACTATTCCCCTGGTTTCATTTAATTGTTTTAGAATTCCATGGTGCAGGGGCAGCTTTTCCTCTTGTAACTTGACATGTTTGAGCTTTTCTGTTAGCTTCGGCTCATTTACAAGTACAAGGGGAATACTGGTAATGTTATCCACTTCTTCCAACCATAAAAGAAATTCATTTAAATCTCTTTGAAATTCTGACAAGATATTCTTTTGTTCTTCTTTGCCAGAGCAGCGAGCTGGATCCTTTTTTTCCCAGTGCCCCAAGTTCCAACATGGCATGGATCTCAGGAGACGCTGATGGTTCTCACCCTGGAGCGGCCACAGCTTGTCAGGCCCCAGCCACTTACAAAAGCTGGCTGCTTGAACATGTGATTCCTTACTCTTTGATTCTGACTTATTTTATTTAGCATGGTGATCACTATTTCTATTCATTTTCTGGGCCATGATATGATTTTTTTTCCTTTATAGCTTAATAATTGTACTAAAATCAATTTTAGTTCTAGTATTAAAATTCAAGGACAGGACTGGGGATGGAGTACAGTGAGAGAGCACTTGTTAAACATGAGAGTCCCTGGGTTTGGTTCCCAATATCAAACACATATAAACCATAAGGAGAAGTGTATTAGTAACCATAAAAGTGTGTCCATGAACACACAGTAATGAAAGAGTTGTAAATCATGACACTGGCAACATAAAGTATGGAGATGAAGGGCTGGGAATTGAGCTCAACCACATAAGCCCCTGCCTGGCAAGTGCAAGATTGGGAGTTCAAACCCCAGTATCAAAAAATAAAATAAAAAATAGTGTGTGGCCTCGAGATTCTGCCTCATCCCCTTGTGTAATTCCCATGTTGCAAGGGTCTGATTTATTGTGAAATGAAGGCTTACCTGAGATTTTGTATTTAGTTGTGATTACTGATTGCCTGATTTTAAACTCTTGTCTTCTGGGACATCTAATAAAATATTTCTCAAATAAAAAAATTAAGTATAGGAAAGAGAAGTGACAAAGAGAGTTTTTGTATGTACCTGAATTTTAAAATTGTTATTGTGTTAGACTTGACTGCTGTAAGTATAGCATGCCTCATGTTGACCATGTAGAAAATATCTACAGATATCTACAGAAGATCCACTGTGGAAAAAAGAAAAGAATGTAAAGACATCAACACAAAAACTCAACAAATCATAAAGGAATATGGAATAGAAAAGACAGACCAAAGAACAAGACAGAAAATAACTATCAGTGAGGTCTCAGCTATCAGTAATTATTATTCACACAAAAGGCTCACACTCTTCAATCAAGTAACACAGAGGGCCAGATAAACACAAATAAAAATGCAATTATACACTCTCTACATAGGGCTCAGTTTGATTTATATGTGTTTGATATTTGTTTCTTTTTGCTGCTGTTTTTGAAATTGGGTCTAGTTGTTGCTAAGTGCAGCCTGGAAATCCTGGGTTCAAGCCATTCTCCAACCTCAGTCTCACACAGAATTTGTACTGTAGACTCACCCACCATAGCTAGCTCCAGACTTGCTTTAGACCTAAACTCACACTGGCTTAGGGTGATGGGTGCAGAAGCATATTATGTGCAAATCCACTGAAAGAGAGTTGGGGTGGCCATGTTCACACCACATGAAGAGAACTTGTCACAAAAGACAAAGTAGGTTGTTATATAATGATGTACGGCTCAATCCTTTAGTAAGGGGCACTTATGAAGACACATGAATTTAACACAGAGCACCAACATACTGGCAGATTCTAAGAGAGAAAAAGAAAGAAATACAATACTACTAGGAGATGTACATATCTTACTTTAACATTAGATGGAACATTCAAATAGAAAATCAGAAGAAAGCAGTGGTTACAAACAACACCATAGACTGCATGGACCTAACAGTCATCTCAAAATAATCAAACCAACAGATTACATTACAGTTTATGTCTTGAGGTCCTCCCAAAGCCTCATGTGTTCATAGGCAAAAATCACCACGCTGTGCAGAGAGAAGAGGTGAGGAAAAGGAGGTGACCTCCTTGGGAGGCTCTGATGGTAAAGGTGGGGCCCTTGGTCAAACTCTCCTGGATGGCACCAGCTCAGGATAACACCAAGTCTATTTGCTGTCATGTCCAGTCCTCTGAGAGAGAAAGACAGACTAGACAGGCAATGTACAGGGCAGGAGATATCCCCATTTTTGTCTGAAAAATCACTGAAAGCTTAGCGCCCACCATGAGAAAATGAGAGCCTGGCACCTAGAGAGGGCACTTCCCCTTTCTATCAGGCTGCTCACAGGACAACTCTGTGAAACACAGAACTAGGCCTGGGGTGGCCCACCCCATGTGTCTGTCCCTGCTGCCTTGCACGTGGTCTCATTCATCTGCACAGCCCAGGAAAGTGGATGCAGATACCATGAGCCACAACTTCAAAGCCCTGCTCTGCCTGTATGAGATGAGACAAGGAGAGGGGACAGCCTGGTCTAGGAGGGAGCCTGTCCCACTGCCAGGCCCTGGTCCATCAGGAGACCAGGGGCTCAAAAGACTTCAGGGAGAAAAGGACCTGCTCAGGCTCCAGGGCAAGCCTTTACAGGGAACTCTCTTCCAAGGCTGAGTCTGGGCCCCAGGACCCCAGTGCAGGCAGGTGAGTATGTTCTCAGATGTTCCTATTTTTCCTCCTTCTAGGGACCAGGGACCACCCCTGGACACTGGGGCTGAAGCACAGCAGGTTTGGGCTGGTTCTGGGAGCTTTGGAGGGTCATGGGGCTGAGGTCCAGGATCTGAGGGGAGGAGGACCATGCTGGGACCCAGCTGTGATTTCCCTGCAGGGACCCTACCCAAACTCAGGCTCTAGGCTGAGCCAGGATCTGTGATACCACTGGGGGAACCTGTGACTTTCTGGTGTGAGGCAACCCTGGAGACCCAGCAATGCCATCTAGATAAATAGCAATGCCTAGAACCTGGAACAAACAGATGCCACTAAAGCCTGAGAACAAGGCCAAGTTCCTCAACGCATTCATGAGAAAGTACCATGCAAAGCAATATCACTGCTACTGTAGGACTTCTGTTACCTGGTCAAAGTGCAGTGATCTGCACCTCATAGTGACAGGTGAGAGGACACTCAAGGTCCCAGCCTGAGGCTCTGCCTTTAGGAAGATGTCTGCTCTCAGAGGTGTCCCCATCTCACAGACCAGCCCTGGGGACAGTGTGGGTACAGTGGGCCATTCCACACGCTGCCTCCTCTTCTAGGAATCTACAGGAAAGCAAGCCTCTTAGCCACACCCAGCTCTGGGGCAGTCTCAGGAGGGAACATGACCCTCATGTATAGTGCAAGGTAAAAACTTGACAAGCGCACTCTGACTAAGGAAGGAGAAGACAAGCTTTCCTGGATCCTGGACTCACAGTGAGGTCTCCAGGCAAAATTTTAGGTCCTGTTCTATGTGTACATCATGATTCCCATAACATCCATGTCACCTCTTTGTCCCTCAGTCCTTCAGTACTATGAGATGGTTTCTCAGCCCTTGTTCAGTTCTGAGGTTCTATGATGCATCCTCAGGCTTGGAGGTCTCCTCCTGGTCACATCTCATCTACTATCAGATATGGTGAGGCCTCACCAGTGTTGATTACACTATGTTTAGATCTCTGTGGCCATATCCCGGTTCTCTCTTGAGTTCCCACCTGCCCTGGCACAGCTTGAGTGTTCTTGAAGCTGTTGGTGTGTTCACCTTGGTTTTGAACCCCTCTTCAGACAAGTCCAGCACCTCCTCCTCCTCCTTGTCTTGTTTTGATATTTGCTGTATTCTTCAAATCACTTTTACCTGGTGCCTTGTAGTTTATTTTGGACAGTTAGAATGACATCCCCGATGAACGGAGCTGCTGTCATCAGGCCTTCACTGATGCACTGGGGATGTGGGAGGTCCATTGCTTCCCGATCTGAAAACCACCCCTGGCTGAGCTTCCCATGTCCAGGCACTGCTGACCCCATAACCACTTGGGGAGTGAGGTGAGTACAGCAGAAGCAGAAGCAGAAGCTGAGGCTCAGAGAGACTTGCTGAGGTCTGGGCAACATGGACAGAGAAGACTTTTTGCACTGAAGAACATTGAAGGCAACTTTTATTTTAATGCTGGTGTGCTGGAGGACTGGGTCAGAGTCCTAATCATCGGCCACAAGTCAGTGTAGAATTTCCTATTAAATACAAGCAGGAAATACAAGGCTGATTACTGATTATTACATGATTGGTTACATGAATTAATCCATGTGTTGTCAAGTAAGCTAGTTCTAAGTAGATTTACTGAAAAAGAATTTTTTATCACAAGGAAGGAACATTCTAGGAAGGAGGGAAAGGAGGTTTGGATGGAACAGGTAGAGTTGAATATGTACTTGACAGGGCCAGTCTGTTCCAGACATGAAGCCCTGGAAGAAAGTTGGAAAACCATGCATATTTTTCTAGGGAAGGAAAAACAAAAGCATTACAACTGGACACAGAGAGGCTGGCCTAGCATGTTATCTGAGAGAAGCAGCTAGACATAGACAGAGGAGGCTAACTGAGCTTAGCAGGCTTCATGTGTGAGAGGCAGCAAGGGCACAGTCACAGGCCATTAATAGATTTTTGACTTAGTTATGATGTCCATGAGTTTTTGTTCTTCTATGATTTTTGCTCTTACAATACTTTTGATTTGGTTAATCCAGGAAAATATCTTGAGGGACATTTCACATTCAATACTTGCATACTTGCAGTAATTTATTTATGTATTCTGATTTCACACACTGAAAAACAGATACACTTTTTAGCAAATGAACCTCAGAGAACTGGCTACATATGGAGAGAGGGGCAGCAAGAGACACATCCCACAAGAAGTACTAAACTAAAATCAAAATACTTTTAAACCTAAATAGTGAAACAGACACATTTAAACTCCTAGAAGTCTGGGTAGGCAAAAAGCTTGAAATCATGGACGCAGGCAAAAATCTTCTGAACAGAAATTCAACTGCCCACGAAATAACATCAAGAGCCAATAAACTGGCATATATCAAATTCAAACACTTTGGAAAGAAAAGGTAACAATCAACAGAGTGAAGAAGCAATGAAAAAATGTGCGAACATTTTTTACCAGCTGCAATTGAGAGAGTGAGAGAGAGGACTAGGATCTAGAATACATAAAGAACACAAAAATTAGTTACCAAATAAAAGACTGTATGGTTGATAAATTGTGTCAACTTGAGAAGTTTAGAAGTTTAACTGACTCAGCAGAGAGCCAGGATCCTCTTGTAAATATTCTCAGCCTACTCGGAGATTTTGTGAGTGTGTGCACAAACAATTCCTGGAGGAAGGGGTGGCCAATATAAAGTAGGAAAAGAAGCTTCTTTCCTTTTTTTCCTCTGACTGCTGGCTTGAAGTGTTGCCCCAGTGCCATTCCACCCTACCATGGAGCCAGCTGATTATGGATTGAAAGTTCCAAAAATGGTAAGCTAAATAAATTTTTCCTTCCTTAATTTGGGTATCAGGTATTTGTCCCAACAATGAGAGAAAAATATCCAAGACAAAGACCTGCAAAAAAAATGGGTGACTGAAATGAGAAGACAGTTCTCAGAAGAAGTAGTAGATATACCAACAAAATACAAATAAAATGTTCAACAACTCTGACCATTAGGAAAATGAAAATTCAATGACACTGAGATTTCATCTTACTGCAGAGAGAATGGTAAACTTCAGGCAATCAAATAGTAACCAATACTGTCAAGATTGTGGTAAAAATGCAACGTCTTACATTGTTGATAGGAATGTAAACTAGAAAATAATTAAGGTAGTAAATAAATAAATGTAAATATTCCTTAAAAAACTATCAACGGAAATTTCATTTGATTCTGCTACCCCATTCTAGATTATCTTCCCAAATTACTTAAAGATATATTACAAGCATGTCACTAGTTACAGCACCATGTGTCATAATAGCCAAATCTTGGAAGGTCCCTAGATGTCCATCAAGAGATGAATGGATGATTAAACTATGGTAGCCAGGCATTATGACACACTTCTGCAATCCCAGCACTTGGGAAGCTAAGGTAGGAGGAGCATCTTGAATTCCAGGGCTGCCTGGGCTACCTATTGATTTTGAGGCTAGCCTGAATTACTTGGTAAGACCCTGTCTCCAAAGACAAACAAACAAAAAACAAGACAAGCAAAGGTGGTACTTACATACAACAGTTTACTATTCTTCTATTAAGAAGTATGAATTTGAAACATTTGTAGGAAAGTGAATGTACCTTGAAAACAATGCTAAATAAAATAAACCAGTCACACAAGCTTAAATCCCATGTTTTCTCATATATAAGGAAATCAAACTATAAATAAGAGACAAAAAGAAAGAACAAAACATGTGGCACTTATACATAATGGAGCATAACTGTGGCATTGAAAAGGTAAATTTGTTTTATTTTTAGGAAAGTGGATGAACCATGAGATCAGGATTTTAAGTTGAATAAATCAGACCCAAAGTTTAAATATTGTATCAAACAATATAAAAACTATTAGATGTTTAAGGTAAAATACAAAAGAAATACTAGGTATCCATAAATTAAGAACAAAATAAAAATAGATCATAAAAAGAAGGAGATAGAAGTTTTGCAAGATGTGGAAAAAGACTGGAGGAAGAGGGTGTGAAATGGGGTGAAACATGACTCAAATGTATGATGTGTATGTTGCAGCTCCATGCACTGAATGTCATCATTATGCACTGGAGTCATGCAGCAATAAAAGAGAACAAGTAATGGTTATGTGTACACAGGAAGAAGTTGATTTGGGTGTATTATCTTTATTTCATATTAACATGGATGCTTTTCTCTTGTAATCACATCAGTCCTTCACATTTATTGATAAAATATATATGTTACAATAGGATGGAACTAAATTTCCTAAATCTAGTTTTCTTGCTTAAAATATGTATACAGCTATATATGTATACATAAGTTGCACATACACATCTGTAATTATGTGCATTTTACTGTGTATCCATATATATAAACACAGGTAACTCTAAGTGTTCATACAAATTTTTAATATTGTTCAACTTGAATACTTTGTTTACCACTGGTTATTCTACAAAGACTCCACAATTAAAAATTAGAAAAATGGGGCACCTCTCCTTTGTGAAATGACTCCTAACATAGAGTATTTTTTTCTTCTCATATTTCCAGTAAGCACTTTCCATTTAACCTGCTCTGTCCACAATTTCATTCTTCAGCTCTGCAAGACAATGAGCTCAGTTTGTACAATGATAGCTGTTTCCAGTTTGGAGGTCAAACCAAGACAGATGGGAGTACACAGGTCTCAAAGTTACAGGGCTCTGGAAAATTTCTTGTCTTGCTAATGACCTCCAGACTAAAGTTGTTTATGATGGTGAACATTTTCAGACTCATGTTTGTGATATTTTATGTTACTGTGTTCTAACTGTTATATAAACCTAAACAATACAAAGTCCAGGTAAAGTCCCTCTAATAATGAGGAAATAGTAACATATGAAATATATCTTTAAAGAAGTACATCCTACTTAAAAGGATATTTACTAAAAGATAGCAAATTTAGGCGAGAGATTTATGTCTTTTAATATTTAATAAATGGCAAAGCTAACCAATTGGCAAAGTTAACATTTCAATGTGTTTCAGAGATAATGGCAAAAACTTGATGTTTCTAGTGTAATAATGTCATCATAATTGTTCTACAAAAATGCTGTTTACATATTATTTCAAATTTTCCCTACACAATCTCTGTAACTGTTATCTATTAACATTCTGCAGGAATTTGTCTTCTAAAAGATTACTGTGATTGATAAAAGAAGTAACAGTTCTCTGCCATACTTTATATTTCAACATGCTCAATATACAGACAAGGTTAGTATAGCTAAACCTACTTCTTGCACTTCAGCAATATTGTAAATGACCTGGTTGTTCAACAATAGAGACTGGGGAATCAAACCTGAACTGGGGCAAGGGAACATTCAATAATGTGGCCCTTGGTCTGCAAGGTCATCCAGGACCCAGGTATATTGGGACAGGTCCAGTGAGTCACCCAACCTCCTGAGCAAGGAAACTGTTGGACTCCAGATGGCAGAAGTTCACCATGGTACCTTATGGTCAAAGGAGGGATACAAAAGAGGGAAAGACTGCCAGACTTGCAAGGGAAGCTACATGGGCAGACCATGGCCATGCTGACAAATTACACTGTATTTTGTGAAACAGGAGCTAAGAGGCTCCTCACGTAGCCTCAAAGTAATCCTTGAGGAGCCTTCACTGACCTTTAGATGGATGGATCAATTGATAGATGATACATAGATAGATAGATAGATAGATAGGTTAGATTAGATTAGATTAGATTAGATTAGATTAGATTAGATTGAGCAATTAGTTTTACTTAAGACAAGTTTTACAATGACTTGGTTTTAAACACCCAATTGAAAAATGCAACAAAAAGGCATATGGAGTAAGAGCAATATTAAGCAAAATCCTAGGCTCCAAACCTCACAAGCCCATGCCACAGTCTCCAGTTACATCTGTTGATCATCACCATTATGGCTCAAGACTACAAGGTCACAGTGGCAGTGTAGACACAGCTAGAGCCTTGTGCTCCTTCACTGAAATGGTCCTTCAAGAAGACAGATCATCTACATAATCTGCCTCACACCAAAACCAGAGGATCGCACAAGCTCATAAAGGAAACTTACTGTCTTTGGATAAGTCATCTACATGAGGGGGAGAAAGACCTTAAAACAATAAAAAGGAAAATCAGACTCATTCCAAAATCAGGCAGATGTTTTACCCAGCTGTTTACACCCCTACTCCAACCCCTTGGAAACAGGGCCCAGACTTGGCTTCTTTTTTTACTCGCCCCAATCTCTTTTTATCATGGTTTCTAGGCTGTGTCATATTTTCTATACTCTTAGTGAAGGTTTTTTTTCTCATGTAGGAGCTGCTAAAATCCTCACTGTTGGAGAACCAGGTCCCCCAGGGAGGAAGTCCCCACCCGTAAACCAGCACCAAGCATAGGCTGCTGCCAGTTTGTGGAGAGCCAGATCCAAGCCTCTCTCTGTGAGTAAGCACCATTTGCAGACTGTGGAGGGAGAAAACCAGGCCCCATGGGAGGAGATCCCCACCCTGGAAACCATATCATTTTCATTGTTTTGTTGTGCTGGGTCTTTATTGTCTTTTGTTTTGTTTATGTTAACTCTAATGGCATGAGCAGTTATTTAAAAGATAGCAAGACATGTTCTGGAAGCCATTATGCATTTACTACTGGCTTGTTTTGAGGTTCTTTATTGAATTCATTGTTTTGTTTTTACTGTTTCTATTCTATTCTGCCCTGTTCAATTTTTAATATGTCCAATGGTATCTGCAGCTATTTTGAAGTCAACAAAGGCACTATGGTAACTAATGTTGATTTCATAAGGTTTGAAAGTCCTATATGACTTACTCTGTTTTATTTGATTGATTTGTTTCTATTTTAATTATCTTGGCTTTATCCTCTTTAAAATAAAATAAAATAATAAATAAAGTCCTCATTGTCATACAGATAGAGGCAATGATGAATGTAGGAGCCTAGCAAAATCCTAGACCCCAAACCTCACAAGCTCATGCCAGAGTCTCCAGTTACATCTGTTGATCATCACCATTATGACTCAAGACTACAAGGTCACAGTGCACTGCAGAGACCCTCAGAGCAGTGCCCTAATTACCATCCCACCTGTTCAGATGCTGCTCAGCTGGGAGAAGCTAGATGGGTCTTTTCTGCCTTCCCTCATGGCAGGTAGCTACACATCATTGCAGTGAGACTATAAGAAGCAAGTTAGCAATTCAGCTCATGATGGGGTAGCTTGAAAGGGCCAGTATCCAAGATGGAGTCACAGGGGTCAGACTCACTGATCAAATCCAAAATAAGAGGTGGCAGCAGGACTTTGCCCAGGGAGGATTTCCATGGGCCAAGGGGAGTGGAATCCCTCTTTACAGCAGGGCCCAGTTTGGAGAAGCTTAAAACTACAGAATCACTAGTTCTGTTTTAAAATTGACTTCTTTGTTACATTCTGGGTAATTGACTGAGAGAACCTGAGCTTCCATTGTTCATTTTTAAACTTTGAAACCACCTGCGATCAGTGGCCACTGGACAGCTGAGCAAATCCCATGCACTGTTTACCCATATGAAGCTCTGCAGAGCTCAGCAGAAAACCCCCAGGCTATGTGTATGCACAATCAGGCTGAGATAAATATGAGGCACAGTTCAGGCTTTAGTGTACAATCACAGGTTAAGAAATATCTGCTCCTAACTTACTGACTGTTTTTATAATAAATGGGTTTGGACCAGGATAGTTGCTTTCTCAGCTGGGGCATGTGTCTTTCCTGAGTACTTTTCTTTCCTATCCTGTCACTGTCTGTAATGGATGAAATTGTCTGCCTTTGAAATGTGGAACTGTTCTGCCTATGTCAGCTGCATCCCACTAGCCATGGTGAAAACCTCTTTTGCCTAACTGTGGATCAAGGTATCCTCAGGTAGAGCTGTCCCAGCTTTTCACCTCCAACTTCCCCTCCTCGGGTCGGGGAGGTTGTCTCTGCAGTTCCCACAACAGGGCCTCAAGAGGTGACCTGTGCTCAGCTGGACACTGAGCCCTCACAAAGCCACAGGGGCCACAGCAGATTCTAGCACAGAAGCTGTCCTCACCAGACACAGACCCAGCATACCTGGCTCCTGCAACTGAGTCCTTGGGAAGTCACCCTGGAGAGCATGCCGCACCATGCGAGGGCTTCCCTTGGAACACCCGGTGTGCGAGTCCAGGCTGCCAGCTCTCCTGAAGCAGGAGCTGGAGCTGCAGGGCTCTCCCCACATCCAGGAGATTGGACACCTGGGTTCTCTGCACAGTGACCAGTCCTGGGAGCTGGAGCTGCAGGGCTCTCCCCACATCCAGGAGATTGGACACCTGGGTTCTCT
>PVLA01018836.1:0-13592 GCA_004027455.1 Hydrochoerus hydrochaeris
TAAGTAGCACTCACATCCTTAATCCTGGTGCCCTTGAGCCTAGCATTGCTCCATGAATCAATTCCACCATCACCAGCCACCTCTGAAAAGCCCCCACCTATGCATGAGGCATTAGGGGACATCTAAATACAAGTCACAACATGTGAAATTGCAAACATTTATTTTGAAAAGAAAAGCAGTACTTCCCTGGTGGCCTAGTGGTTGAATAATTAGATCTTTATATTCCTGAAGATTAAACAAATGTGTGATCTTTAAAAAAAAAAGAAAAGAAAAGCAACACTATCTATAAAAGTAAAGGGTTGGGTGTCAGTTATATTATGGAAAATGTCAAACACACATAAGGAAAAACTAAATTTTAGTGTTGCCACCACCCAGCTTTATCAAATTGTAGCAGTTTGCTATACACACCTCAAGTATTATATAACATAAGATTTATAATACTTCCTCAGTTGCTTTTCCTTCAGTCTTTTCTAGGTAATTATGATGCTTATGATTGCCAAGTGTTTTAGTATACTTTATAAATATATGCATATGGAGAGAGAGAGACAGAGTGAGAGAGAGAGAGAGAAAGTACATCTCAAGCTCTCTCCTCCCTCAAAAAAGAAGAAAAGAAGTGAAACTACAATTTTATCCTAATACTACTCTGCTTGTGGACAGGTATAATGGTTTCTATGGGAAAGTGCTTCACAAACCCTCTGTTGCTAAAGAACAAGGTTAGTTTCTCTGAAGGTCATATTAAATGTTTCCTTGAAATGGAAATAAAACTTTTGTAAATAACAAGGGAAAAAGGGTTGAAAGGAGGAAAGGGGGTTGGGGAAAAAAGAATTAAGGTATATCATTTTCCCCTACAAAGTGCTATGAAGAATGTGATCACTATGTATATCTAAAATGTACCAATAAAATTAACCAATGTACCAATAAAATTAACTTAAAATATTGTTTCCCTGATCTTCTTTATATTAGGAATAACATATTATATATTATATATTAGGAATAACATATATTATATTAGGAATAACATATATTAGGAATAACATACATATATTAGGAATAACATACATATATATATACATATATAATTAATATACATATATTAGGAATAACAAAAATAAAAATGCAGACTATTTTCCTGTCCTTTCACCTGGCCTCATAGCATATACCTTATACAAAATGTAAACTTCCTATCATGCCTGTTGAGAACATAATCCTTCAGCGCTTTATACATTTCAGAATTAGATATTTATTTTTTATTTTTAAAGAGGATAAAATTAAACATAACAAAACAGATCATAAGATAACAATGTAAGAGGCACAGATTTCAAAGTAAGACAACCAGAGATCTTCACTGTCTATCATATTGTCTCATTTTCTTCGAAATAGCTGTCCATCTCTTCACATACAATGAATTCATACAAAACAAAATAATATAGAACTGATCAGAACAGGATGATGAAGGCATTTTAAGTCTTTAAGACCAGACAATAAGGAAGTCAACAATGGCTGCCATAATGTCTCTCATTCTCTTCAAAATAGCTGTCCATACCTTCATGTATGTTGAAATTGAACAAAACAAAGCAGACTAAAATCACTCTGAACAAAGAATAATAGTATTGCTGGATTTCACATCATGATGCTACGGAATCAGCACGGGGTACCTTAGTGTCTCTTTCTTCAAAGAAGCTGTTTACTTTATCGTGCATTATGTTATCGATTCTCATAAACTTTTTAGAAGTTCTACACATGCATGAGTCTCGACATGTATATCTATCCTTTCTGTATTAGAGGGAAAAACAAAACAAACCAAGACAAAACAAAACAAATTCCTAGAAAAACACGAAATGAAAAAGACATAAACAACAATAACAAAGAGCCCAGAACACTGACATTAGAGGCCTTCAAAACAAGGCAGTATGAGCATAACTAGGGTTGTTATTTTATATAATGATCTTCAAGAGTTCCTCAGATCACTATACATTAATATGCACAATTGTTCCACTCCTCTGAATATTAAATATTTTGTTCCAAGAACTTATAGCACAATCATCTTAGCCATCCTAAGTGTGTTTATATAATTTTAGACATTTTTTCCTTTTCCCTTCCTTTTTCTTTTTCCTCATTTTCCCTGAGATATTTTTTTTCCCCTTTAAGAAGGTTCTTATCCTTTCACTGTAATTATTGAGTTTTTTGTATTTTATGTTCTCTTATCATTTCTTACACTAGGGAGACTATATGGTATTTACACATTTGAGTTTGATTTATTTCACTTATGAGTATGGTCCATTTACTTATAAGTATCTCAATGTTGTCATTCTTTTTAGCAGAGTAGTACTCAATTGTATAAAAATACCACATTTTTTATCAATTCCTCAATTGATGGACATTTAGGTTGTTTTCAAGATCTAGCTATTATAAATTGTGCTGCTATATACATGGGTGCACATATATTACTGTGGTATGATATTTTCAGTTCTTACGGGAATATGCCCAGAAGTGGCATACCTGGGTATAAATGGGACTTCCAATCCCAGTTTTTTGAGGAATCTCTAGACTGACCTCCACAGTGGTTGCACCAGTCTACACTCCCACCAGCAATGCAGAAGAGCTCCTTTTCCCCTGCTGCTTCTCCAGCATTTGTTGTTGGTAGTTTGCTTGATCCTGGCCATTCTTTCTGGAGAGAAATGTAACCTCATTGTGGTTTTAATTTGCATTTCTCTAATGACCAATGTTGCTGAACATTTTTTCATGTATTCATTTGCCATTTGTATTTCTTCATCTGAGAACTGTGTATGCATCTCAGATGCCCATTTTTGGAATGGGTCTTTGAATTTTGGGGATCTGAATTTTTTAAATTCTTTATTCTAGACAGAAGTCCTTTGTCTGAGGGACTGTTCACTAAGATTTTTTTCCCAGTTTATGGGTTTTCTTTTGGATATCGTGGAGATTTCTTTCAACATGCAAAAACTCTTTAATAGGATACAATCCCAGTTATTGATTCTGTGAACTATTTCATGTGCAGTTTGATACTTGTTCATGAATTCTCTACCTACCCCTATGTCTTCGAGATTTTTGCCTACTTTGTCTTCCAACAGATTTAGTGTTTCTGTTTTAATATTTAGATCTTTGATCCATTTAGACTTCAGTTTAATACATGATGATAGGCATGGGTCTAGTTTTAGTTTTCGGTATATGGATAGCCAGTTTTTCCAGCACCATTTATTGAAGAGATTGTCTTTCTTCCAGTGGACGTGTTTGGCTCCTTTATCAAAGATAAGGTGGCTCAGTGTGTTTGTAGTTGTAGTTGTATCTTCTAATCTATTCCATTGATCTTCAGGTCTGTTTTTATTCCAGTACCATGTAGATTTTATTATAGTAGCTTTGTAGTATAACTTCAAGTCAGGAAATGTGATGCCTTCTGCCTTGCTTTTGTTGCTTAGAATTGCCTTTGCTATTCTGGGTCTCTTCTGGTTCCAGATGAATTTTAGGAGTGATTTCTCTAGATCTATGAGGTGTATTAGTGGTATTTTGATTGGGATTGCATTGAATCTGTATAACAATTTTGGGAGAATGGCCATTTTCACAATGTTTGTTCTTCCTATCCATGAACAAAGGATGTCTTTCCATTTTCTGAGGTCCTCTTCAGTTTCTTTTTCAGGGTATCATCATTTTCCCTGAATAGATCTTTTGCTTCTTTTGTTAGATTAATTCCTAAGTATTTCATTTTGTTGGATGCTATTGTAAAGGGTGTGGCTTCTATTTCTCTCTCAGTGGTTTTGTTGTTAGTGTATAGGAATGCTATTGATTTTTGAGTGTTGACTTTGTATCCAGCTACATTGCTGAATTTATTTATTATACTTAGGAGTCTTTTGATGGAGTTTTGGGGGTCTTCTATGTAGAGTATCATGTCATCTGCAAATAATATAATTTAACTTCTTACTTTCCTATTTTTATTTCTTGTATTTCTCTCTCTTGTCTGATTGCTCTGGCTAGTATTTTCAGCACTATATTGAATAGGAGTGGTGATAATTGATATCCTTGTCTTGTTCCTGATTCTAGAGTAAAGGCTTTCAGTTTTTAGCTGTTTAATATGATGCTGGCTGTTGGGTTGTCATAGATGGCTTTTATCATATTGAGGTAAAGACCATCTATTCCAATACTCTGTAAGGTTTTTATCATGAATAAGTGTCAGACCTTATCAAAAGCTTTTTCTGAAACTATAGAAACGATCATGTGATTCTTATTTTTGGCTCTATTGATATGGTGGATTACATTTATTGATTTACATATGTTGAACCATCCCTGCATTCCTGGTATGAATCCCACTTGGTCATAGTGTATAATCTTCTTGAAGATTTGTTGCATCCTGTTTGCCAAAATTTTATTGAGAATTTTTGCATCTATGTTCATTAGGGAGATTGGCCTATAGTTCTCTTTTTTGGTTTGGTCTTTCTCAGGTTTTGGTATTGGAGTAATGTTGGCTTTCAGAAATGAGTTAGGGAGAATTGTTTCCCTTTCAATTTCTTTGAAGAGTTTGAGGAGTGTTGGCATTAAGTTTTCTTTGAATTTCTTGTAGAATTTTGCAATGAATCCATCTGGACCTGGGCTTTTGTTTGTTGGTAGGGATTTAATTACATTTTCTATTTTATCAATTGAAATTGGTTTATTCAGCAGTTTTACATCTTCTTGACCCAGCTTTGGTAATTCATATGCTTCTAGCAATCTATCCATTTCTTCTGTTATCAAGCCAATGAGAGCAGATGTTTTTGAAATAGGTATTGATGATCTTCTGTATTTCCACAGGGTCTGTAGTGATTTCACCCTTTTCATTCCTTATTGCATGAATTTGAGTTTTTTTCTTTCCTTTTTAAAATAAGTTTGGCTAGAGGCCTCTCAATTTTATTTACTCTTTCAAAGAACAAACCCTTTGGTTAATGAATCTTTGATTAATGATTCTTTGTATTGTTTTCTGAGATTCTATTTATTGATTTCTGTTCTGACCTTTATAATTTCGTCCCTTTTTTTGGCTTTGGGCTTGACTTGCTCTTCTTTTTCTAGATGTTTGAGGTGTAGTATCAGGTCGTTTATTTGTGTTCATTCTGTTTCCCTGATGTGGGAGTTCACCGCAATAAATTTTCCTCCGAGGACTGCTTTCATTGCGTCCCACAGGTTCTGGTAAGATGTATTTGTATTTTCATTTGCCTGCAAATATTGTTTAATTTCCTCTGTGACCCACTGATTGCTCAGGAGTGTATTATTCAATTTCTATGTGTTTGTGGGGGGTTTTGCAGTTTCTTTTGTCATTAATTTCTAGTTTTATGCTATGATCTGATAACATGCATGGGATAATTTCAGTTCTTTTGCATTTACTTAAGCATATTCTGGTGGCTAGTATATAGTTTATTTTAGAGAATGTTCCATGTGCTGCTGAGAAGAATGTGTATTCTGATGTTTTTGGGTAGAACACTCTGTATACATCTACTAAGTCCATTTGTTAACAGGTGTGATTTAGTTCTGTGATTTCTTTGCTAATTTTCTGTCTAATTGGTCTGTCCCTTTGTGTCAATGGCATGCTAAGGTCTCCTGTTATAATTGTGTTATTGCTTATTTGATTTTTCATTTCTGTTAATATTTGTTTTGTATAGCTGGGTACTCCCAAATTTGATGCATATATATTTAAGATTGTTATCTCTTCCTTTTGAAGTTTTCCCCTAACTAGTATGTAGTGGCCTTCTTTATCTCTTTTGGTCATTCTTGGTTTGAAGTTCACATTGTCTGCAAACATAATAGGTACCCTTGCTTTTTGGGGGGATCCTGATGCATGGAGTATTGTTGTCCATTCTTTGACTTTCAGTCTATGAGCTTCCTTTTGGGTTAGATGTGTTTCCTGTATATAGCATGTGGTTGGATGTTGTTTCTTTATCCATTCTGCCAGTCTGTTTCTTTTAATTGGTGAATTGAGTCCATTTACATTAGTGGTTACAACTGATATATATTGGTTTACCTTTGACATATTATCTTTCTGCTGTTGATTCTTTACCTTTCCACTGTTTAATTGCTTGCCTTGTTTAGTGGTTTTTTCCCTAGGGTTGGTTTGGCAGTCATGAAGTTCTTCAGCTGTTCTTTGTCATGGAAGAATCATTTCTCCATCCATTTTTTTTCTGTCTTTTTGAGACAGGGTCTCACTATGAAGTTCAGGCAAGACTTGAGCTCACTTTGTAGACCAGGCTGGTCTCGAACTTGCAAAGATCTTCCTGCCTCAGCCTCCCAAGTGCTGGGATTACAGGCATGAGCCATCATGCCCAAATTTCCATCCATTTTGAAGGACAGTTTTACAGGGTACATCAGTCTGGGTTGGAAGTCATTTTCCTTTAGGGTCTGAAATACCTCACTCCATGCTCTTCTTGACTTCAATGTTTGTGTTGAGAATTCTGCTGTGATTCTGATAGGCTTTCCTTTATAGGTGAACTGTCTCTTTTCTCTAGCAGCTTTTAATATTCTGTTTTAATGTTGGATTTCTGGAATGTTGGTTATTATATATCTGGGTGCAGTTTTCTTTTGGTTATGGTTATATGGAGTTCTATATGTGTCACTGATCTGTATGTCAGTTTCCATTCTCAAGTTTGGGAAATTTTCATCTATTACTTCTGTAAATAGCCTCTTGATATCATTTGTGTTATCACCTTCCTTTTCATTTATATCTATCAATCTTATGGGTTTTTTTCTTTGCATCAGCTTGCAGTTTTTAAATTGTCATTTCTTGGTTCCTTGTTATTTTAAAAAGATCTTTCCTTTCCTGTTCACTAGCTGCAATCTTGTCTTTGAGGTCTGAAATTCTATCTTTGCTTTAATTGAGGCAGTTTTGCCAACTTTTGATGAAAATTTTTATTTCCTGTAAATGTCTTTGAATCTGTTTCATGCATTCTGTTTGTTTCTTATAATCTTCATTCAGAGTTTTCATCATTTTGCATTATTCCTCTAATTTTTAACTAAGTCTTCTTTAGATGTGTTCAGCATTTCTTTCATTACATTTATCATTTCTTCTTTTACCTGGGAGACTATTTCTGATTTGAGTTCTTTTATAGCTTCCCAGAGTTGTTTCTTTACTTCAGTTGATATCATTTTCAGGCATTTCAGGTGTATGGCTTATATTTTCTTCTGTGTCCATGTCTCCTAGGCTTGCTTGGGTTGGGCTGGAAGTTTGAGACTGCATTTTGCTCTTTTGTTTTGTCATTTTCCTATATTTCTGGGTTTTGAGCAATGTTTCAAGGCTTTCCCTATGTGCTTAGAATCACCTGGCCCACTTTGGGCTCCTGGGGCAGACAGTAGGCAACAACTAGCTGCTTGGGTTTCTCTGAGCATGGGCCAGTTAGGCCCGCGGAGACTCCTGTGCAACCTCCTGTGATTTCAGATGCGGGGTATGGTCTTACCACCTGGGAGAAATTTTCCGAGTTTTCTCTGTGTGCTGGGTTTCAACCCATACATGCTCTGGGCTGGAACTTTAGACGTGTTTCTTAACAGACAAGCTGGGTAAAGTGTCTTTCTTCTATCACAATCATGTTCAAACTTCACAAACAAGCACAGCAGAAAAACTGCCTTTGTGAGCAGTATGTCTGTGCTTTTCAAGTTACAAAGAAAAATATTCTATGAGTTTCCATTTGCGGGATTAACTAGCTCTTGAATGTGTTACTCTATATGATGCCTTTGGCAAGTGACTATATTATTTATTACAAAGTTACCCAATGTTTTTGATCAAATATCTTTTTTTTAAATTTTATTTTATTTTACAGAGAATAAAACAAAAGAAGATAGAACAATGCAGATCAGAACAGAACAATTACAAGCAACACAGCACTTCACAACAAGACAATTGGATATCAACAGTAGCTACCTTAATATCTCTTTCTTTGAAATAGTTGAGCATAGCTTCACAAACAATAATATCAAACCTAACAAAATAGAATAAAAGCACTCAAGAGAATGAAGCTATTACAAGACATTCTGAACCAAATAACAGAAAATGAACAATGGCTACTATAATATCTCATTTTCCATAAAAAATTTGTTTATATTATTACACATATTAAAATCCAGTAAGACACAACATGATAGAACCAATGGTAATAGAAGAACAAAAGCATGGTAGGACTTCAAAGCCAGATGATATTGAATCAGCAATGGCTCCCATAATATCTTGTTTTCTTCGAAGTAGCTGTTCATACCATCACACATAATATGGTCAAATAAAACAGAATAAAACCATTCCAATCAATGAAAACATTACAAGTCTTCAAAGTAAGATAATGGGGATCCATGATTACCATAAATGTTATGTACTTTTACCTGTTTCTTACACTAGGGAGACTATGCGATATTTATACCTGTGAGTTTATTTTTCTTATGAGTATGGTCTCAAGTTGCACCCATTTATTTATAAATATCTCAGTGTTATCATTCTTTATAGCTGAGTAGTACTCCATTGTATAAAAGTACCACAATTTTTTTATCCATTCCTCAGCTGATGGGCACTTAGGTTGTTTCCAAGATCTGGCTATTACAAATTGTGCTGCTATAAACATGGATGCACATATATCACTCTGGTATGATATTTTCAGTTCTTCTGGGAATATGCCTAAGAGTGGAATAGCTGGGTCAAATAAGGCTTCCAATCCAGCTTTTTGAGGATTCTCCAGACTGACCTCCACAGTGGTTGCACTAGTCTACACTCCCACCAACAGTGTAGAAGAGTTCCTTTTTCCCCACAGCCTCTCCATCATTTGTTGTTGGTAGTTTTGTTGATCCTAGCCATTCTTTTCAGAGTGAGATGGAATCTCAGTGTGGTTTAAATTTGCCTTTCTCTAGTGACCAATGATGATGAACACTTTTTCATGTATTTATTTGCCATTTGTATTTCTTCATCTGAGAACTGTGTGTTCATCTCGGATGCCCATTTTTGCATTGGGTCTTTGATTTCAGGGGTCTGATTTTTTTAAATTCATATATAAATTCTACACAGAAGTCCTTTGTCTAAGGCACAGTTCACTAAGATTTTTTTCCCAGTTTGTGGGTTTTCTTTTCACTCTGTTGGAAATTTCTTTGGACATGCAGAAACTCTTTAATAAGACGTGATCCCAGTTATTGATTCTGGGAAGTATTTCCTGTGCAGTTTGGTTCTTGTTCATGAATTCTCTTCCTACCCCTATGTCTCCGAGATTTTCACCTACTTTGTCTTCCAACAGATTTAGTGCTTCTGTTTTAATATTTATATCTTTGATCTATTTAGATTTTAGTTTAGTACATGGTGGTAGGCATGGGTCTATTTTTAGTTTTTGGCATATGGATAGCCAGTTTTTCCAGCACCATTTATTAAAGAGACTATTGTTCTTCTAGTGAACATGTTTGGCCCCTTTATCAAAGATAAGGTGGCTGAGTGTGTTCATAGTTGTATCTTCCAGTCTGTTCCATTGATCTTCAGGTCTGTTTTTATTCCATTACCATGTTGATTTTATTACAGTTGCTTTGTAGCATAAATTCAAGTCAGGGATTGTGATGCCTCCTGCCTTGGCTTTGTTGTGTAGAATTGCTTTTGCTATTCTGGGTCTCTTCTGGTTCCAGATGAATTTTAGGAGTGATTTCTCTAGATCTAAGAGGTATATTGGTGGTAGTTTGAATGGAATTGCATTGAATCTGTATAACAATTTTGGGAGAATGGCCATTTTCACAATGTTTGTTCTTCCTATCCATGAACAAGGGATGTCTTTCCATTTTCTGAGGTCCTCTTCAGTTTCTTTTTCAGGGTATCATCATTTTCCCTGAATAGATCTTTTGCTTCTTTTGTTAGATTAATTCCTAAGTATTTCATTTTTTTGGATGCTAGTGTGAAGGGTGTAGCTTCTCTTATTTCCCTCTCAGTGATTTTGCTGTTATTGTATAGGAATGCTATTGATTTTTGAGTGTTGACTTTGTATCCAGCTACATTGCTGCATTTATTTATTATACCTAGGAGTCTTTCAATGGAGTTTTGGGGGTCTTCTATGTAGAGTTTCATGAAATCTGCAAATAATAATATTTTAATGTCCTCTTTTCCTATCTTTACTCCTTTTATTTTTCTCTTTTGTCTAAGTGCTCTGGCTAGTATTTCCAGTACTATGTTGAATAGGAACAGTGATAAGGGACATCCTTGACTTGTGCCTGATTTTAAGGTAAAGACCTTCAGTTTTTGGCCATTTAATATGATGCTGGCTGTTGGTTTGTCATAGATGGCCTTTATCATATTGAGGTAAAGACCATCTATTCCAACTCTCTGTAAGGTTCTTATCATGAATGGGTGTTGGATCTTATTAAAAGCTTTTTCTGCATCTATAGAAATGATCATGTGGTTCTTACTTTTGGCTCTATTGATATGGTGGATTACATTTATTGATTTACGTATGTTGAACCATCCCTGCATTCCTGGGATGAATCCCACTTGGTCATCCTGATGATTTGCTGCATCCTGTTTGCCAATATTTTATTGAGAATTTTTGCATCTATGTTTATTAGGGAGATTGGCCTTTAGTTCTCTTTTTTAGTTGGATCTTTCTCAGGTTTTGGTATTAGAGTAATATTTGCTTCCAGGAATGACTTAGGGAGAACTGCTTCCCTTTTGATTTCATTGAAGAGTTTGAGGAGTGTCTGCCTTAAGTCTTCTTTGTATTTCTTGTAGAATTCTGCAGTTAATCTGTCTGCGCCTGGACTCTTCTTTGTTGGTAAGGACTTTATTACATTTTCAATTTCATTAATAGAAATTGGGTTATTAGAAGTTTTACATCTTCTTGATCCAGCTTTCATGGTTCATATGTTTCTAGGAATCTGTCCATTTCTTCTGTGTTATTGAACCTATGAGAGTAGAGGTTTTTCAAATAGGTGTTGATGCTCTGTAATTCAGAGTTGGTAGTGATTTCCCCTTTTTCATTCTGTATTACATGAATTTGAGTCTTTTCTTTCCTTTTTAAAATTAGGTTGGCTAGGGGCTTATCAATTTTATTTATTCTTTCAAAGAACCAACCCTTTGATTCATTGATTCTTGGTATTGTTTTGTTAGTCTCTATTGCATAAATTTCTGTTCTGATCCTTATAATTTCCTCCCTTTGTTGGCTTTAGACTTTGCTTGCTCTTCTGTTTTTGGATGTTTGAGGTGTAGTATCAGGTTGTTTATTTGTGTTCGTTCTGTTTTCCTAATGTGGAAACTCAGTGCAATAAATTTTCCTCTAAGTACTGCTTTCATTGCATCCCAAAAATTACATTAAGTATATTTGTATTTTTGTTTGCTTGTAGATATTAATTTCTTCTTTAATTTCCTCTGTGACCCATTGATTGCTCAAGAGTGTATTATTCAATTTCCATGTGTTTGTGGGGTTTTTGCAGTTTTTTTATCATTAGTTTCCAGTTTCATGGCACTATGATCCAATAACATGCATGGAATAATTTCAGTTCTTTTGCATTTACTTAAGCATGTTCTGGTGGCTAGTATATAGTCTATTTTAGAGAATGTTCCATGTGCTTCTGAGAAGAATGTATATTCTGATGTTTTTGGGTAGAACACTCTGTATACATCTACTAAGTCCATTTGTTAACAGGTGTGATTTAGTTCTGTGATTTCTTTGCTGATTTTCTGTCTAGTTGATCTGTCCTTTTGTGTTAATGGCATTCTAAGGTCTTCTGTTATAATTGTGTTATTGCTTATTTGATTTTTCATTTCTGTTAATATTTGTTTTGTAGAGCTGAGTGCTCCAAAATTTGATGCATATATATTTAAGATTGTTATCTCTTCCTCTTGAAAATTTCCCCTAACTAGAATGTAGTGGCCTTCTTTATCTCTGGATCATTCTTGGTTTGAAGTTCACATTGTCTTCAAACATAATAGCTATCCCTGCTTTTTTTTTTTTTGAGTTCCTGTTGCATGAAGTATTGTTTTTCATTCTTTGACTTTCAGTCTATGAGTTTCCTTTTGGGTTAGATGGGTTTCTTTTAGACAGCAAATGGTTGGATGTTGTTTCTTGATCCATTCTGCCAGACTGTTTCTCTTAATTGGTGAATGGGGGCCATTTACATTAATGTTTATAGCTGTTATGTATTGGTTTATTGTTGACATGTTATCTTTCTGCTGTTGTATCTTTATCTTTCCCTTCTGTTTAATTGTCTGTCTTGCTTAGTGGCTTTTTCCTATGTGTAATCTAGAATATCTTTGAGTATTCTTTACAGGGTTGGTTTGGTGATCATGAGGTTCTTCAGCTGTTCTTTATCATGGAAGTATCTTATTTCTCCATCCATTTGAAGGACAGTTTTGCAGGGTACAGCAGTCTGGGTTGGAAGTCGTTTTCCTTTAGGATCTGAAATATTTCACTCCATGCTCTTCTTTTTTTCAAATTTTATTTAAAGAGAGGGGAAAAATAAAGCAAAACAGAAAAAAGCGTAGAAACAATACAGAATTCAAAAAAATGAACAATAAGAAATCACTAGCTGATACATTACATATTGTCTTCCTGGATGTAGTTGTTCAAGTTACAAAATCAAAGCATACAAAGTGGACATTCAAACAGTGAGGCTGCAAACATCTCCATTTTCTGATCCAACAAAAACTTAGCAACATAATTATCAATCCTACACCCTTAAATATAGGTGCAGTTATAGCCTTTAGAGAACTTGCTTTTCCTTTTTGCTTTTTAAGTCCATTATCTGTTTAGTTATATCATGTTTCAGGTTGCTCAGTACCTTGCTGATCTGTTTTGTTGTTGTTATTTACTTTTTTTATTTTTTCTTATTTATTATTATTTTTATTTATTGATTTATTTTATTTTGAAGGTAGTAAAATACAGCAGAACAAGACAGGACATAGCCAACTGAGGCAGTGCAGTGAAACTGGCACAGAACCTCACAGCCGGCCACCAGGACAACAGCAATAGGCACAATAGTACATCTGGTTTTCCTCACAATAATTGTTCTTTCAATCAGGCAGAGCAATATCGAAGGAAATACTGAAATCACAAGAACAGAATATTGAATAGAGAAATACCATTGATCAAAACAGAGATAAAAATATTTTCCCTCAAAGAGATGGCAGAAGAAAATCCCCCTTATTTGCTATATCACACATAGACTCACAAGACATGCTCACATCTCCGGCTCTCACTTGCTGGAGGGTGGGGAGGGATGGATGTTTGATTCTTAGCCCACACACTGGTAGGCTCACAGCTGCCCACCAGAGGAGTGAACTGGCTGCCCATTTTCCCAGTGCCCCAAGGTCCAACATGGCACATCATGGATCTCGGGAAATGCTGATATGTTTCTCGCCCTGGGGCAGCCGCGGCTTGCCAGGCCACAGCCACTTACCAGAGTGGCACACTAGTGGCTGCCTGTTTTCCCAGTGCCCTCCATGCTCTTCTTGACTTCATTGTCTGTGTTGAGAATTCTGCTGTGATTCTGATAGGTTTTCCTTTATAGGTGATCTGTCTTTTCTAACAGCTTTTAACATTCTGTTCTTATGTTGGATTTCTGGGATGGTGATTTATTATATGTCTGGGAGAAGTTTTATTTTGGTTATGGCTGTTTAGCATTCT
>PVLA01018837.1:0-13591 GCA_004027455.1 Hydrochoerus hydrochaeris
CGATGCTCAGTGTAAGGAGCAGAGCTCCTCCAAAGAGAACCACAACCCCTCAGCGACAAGGTCCTGAGCTCTTCCAGTGAGAATGGCCAAGTGCGTATCAGGGAAGCCAGCACGACAAGCTCCTCCAGGAGAACCATTGGCTTAAAACAGCAACACTTAGGAGAACCCACAACACTCTGCTCTTCTCCACATCTGTGTTTATGCTGGCAGCCTTCCCCAGGTGGGCCACCTACACTCAGCACAATGCTGAATTAATCCAGCTGGTGTTAAGTTGACCATCAGTTTTTAATCCATAACAACTTTTATTTTAATTTTGGAAGTCAACGACAAACCCTGTACAACTACCAGAACATGGTAAAACCAGCCCTAAGGGGGATTTCATAGAAATCAAGGACTACTTTAGGAAAGCAAAGTGAGCTCAAAGAAATAAACCTAAGAGGAATCTTCAGCAACTTGAGAAACAACAATCTCAGCCTGAACCAAAATAAAGGAGGGAACTCAGAATGATTAAAGCAGAAACTGGTGAAACTGAAATGAAAAATGCAAAGAATCAGTGAATTGAAGAGGTAGCTAGTTGAAAGAATAAACAAAATAGATAAATGCTCAACCAAGTTTACCAGGAAAAAAAGGAAAATAGACTTGTATCATTGCAATTAGGAGTGAAGGAAATGAAAAAGACTAAATCCTAACAGTCACTATCAAAAGTCAGAAGATAGTAACTGTTATGAAAAATTGTATTCCAAAAAACTAGCAAATTTTGAAGGAATGTGCAGATTTCAGGACTCATATGAATTAACAGAAGCTAACCCAATCAATCTGAAATTGTTGAACATCCCAATTCAAAACAAAGAAATAACCCAGTAATAAATAGTACATCATCTGAAAAATGCCCAAGATGTGATAGATTCACTGCTGCATTCTACAAAATTTCAAACATATTGTATCATCTATATTCCTCAATCTCATCTAAGAAATTGAAAGGGATGGAGTATGTCCAAACTCTTATAGAACCTAGTGTTACTCTGATTCTAAAACCAGAAAAAGATCCAATTAAAACACAGGACATTCTCCTCAATAAAAATAGATAGAAAAGTATTTAACAAGTATTAGCAAAGAGAATTAAGCATTCATCAAAAACAAAACAAAACAAAACAAAAACGTATATCATGACTAAGTAAGTTTCATCCCAGAGATGCAGTGTTGGTTCAACATATGAAAATCAATAAATGTAAAACCTCATAGCAACAAGGTAAAAAACCACATCATCATATCAATAGATTCAGAAAAGGCTTTCAACAAAATCTAATACCCTTCTTGATAAGAACAATGAAAAAAATAGATATATAAGGATCATACGTGAATTTGACTAAAAGTATTTATCAGAAACAAACAGCCAAAACCATATTAAAAAGAGAATAACTAAAAGCATTCATTCTAAAATCAGGAACAAGACAAGAATGCCCTGTATCACCTGTTCAATTCAGCATACCACGCTTCCCTGAAAATGAGAGCAAATCAGGAAATAATTATCCTTGAATACTAGAAGTCAAAATTCCACTTTAAATCACCTTGCTTTGTCTGTCATTACACAGTACTACTAAGCAAGCAAAGACTGAAGCATAAACTTCGGCATGACAGTGGTGATCACCATGGTAATGACCAGAGCTTGTTATCTGGTTAGGTTTCCTTTTCAGGGAAACACAGTAGTACTAGAAGGAGTTAACAAATCAGTCAGACAAATGAAAAACATAAAAGATTGTATAAAGAAAAGAAAAAACTTAAATTATCATTATTTGTAGATGACATGATACATAGAAAATTCAAAGAATTCTACCAAGAAGCTCTTAGAATTAGTAACTAGATTCACGAACACAGTAAGACATAAAATCAGCACACACAAAAGTAACATTTCTTTATGCCAATGATGAAATCAATGAAAATGTAACTATGAAAATACTAATAACATTGATAGTAGCAATTAAATAAATGAAGTACCTAGGTAAGAGCATAGCCATAGAAGTTAAGTAAGTCTACCAAAATACTATAGTACCCTGGATAAAAATTGATGAGAACAGCAGAAAACAGAAAGATGTCCCTGGCTGCAGGGTAGGCAGACCCAGTGTTACCACTTGTAGCTGGATGTCTCCCCAAAGCCTCATACTCTCATGTGTGTGGCTTTTCAGAGCTGATGATTTAGGGTGTGTGAATGTGAGTTAAGGGTGTGATACTGGAATTAACCATGTGAATAATGGAAGCACCACCCTGAGTGCTGGTGTAAATAATCAATAGACTTGTAGCGTGAGTGAAATACAAAGGGACTGATAAAAAGCAGGGTCCTTGTGGCTGCCTTGCTTCTTGCTACCTTCTACCTGCCACACCATTTATGGTTTCTCCTCTGTGATGCCTCACTGGCAGACTACCTTTCCTGGGAGCCAGCCGGTTATGGACTGGAACTTGTGAGCTGAAATAAACCCTTCCTCCTATAACTTTGGGGGTATGGCATTTCGTCTCAGCAACAAAAAACAACTAAGATGACCAGCATTGTCAAAATGGCCACACTCGCAATGTGATCCTACCAAAATACCAAGAGCAAACTTCACAGACCTAGAGAAAACAATCCAAAAACTCACATGGAACTTGAAGAGATCAGCTTAGAAAAACAATCTCAAAAGACAATAAGAGAAAAGCATGAAGCATAACATTGCCTGACTGCAAGCCATAGTACAAAGCAACAGTAATAAAAATGGCATAGTGCCAGAACAAAACAAATACATGAATCAGTGGAACAGTGTAGAGGATACAGAAACGTTTCCAGATAAATTGAGCTATTTAATCTTTACAAAGGGGGCCAGAGACTTCTGTTGGAGGAAAGGTAGCCTTTTCAACAAATGGTCCCTGGAAAACTGGGTGTCTGTTTGCAGAAGAAAGAAAAAATCCCTTATTTCTCACCATATATTAATCTAAAACAAAAAGGGATCAAAGATCTAAATACTAAGGAAGAAACAATGAAATTACTGGAAGATATATAGGCAAACATCTTTGCTGTCAAGTTATAGTTTAATTCATCACACAGACCATACTGGGGTAAATGACAGAAATTTTTGCTTCATCCATGGACCAAAACTTAGACAACTGTGTAAATACATCTGAGACAAAGAGGAGAGAAACTTCAGTCATGTGGGAACTGCAGATGCTGAAGGCTTTAGACCTTCCTCTCAGTGCAGCTGATGTGCAAAACAGAGAAATTTCAGTGATGTGGGAACTGCAGGTGCTGAAGGCTTTAGACCTTCCTCTCAGTGCAGCTGATGTGCAAAATAGAGAGGAATTGGGATGATAAAACAAAATTGGGGTGATAAAGATGGATAAATGGTGCATCACAGGGAGAACAAAACAGAAATAGCAGTTGATGGTGTTTGCACATCCCATGTGGGCCAAAGCACCAGAAAAAAATATGCATTCGTGAATGATTTGGCCCTTCCAATCCTAATTCTTCCCTCTCCCTTGAGATGCATTCTGGGAATGCCTGAAAGTGGCCGAGAATGAACAAGTAGAATCAGCCTGTGTACAACACAACTTACACTGCAGAGGGGATTCAGTGAGACTGAATAAAGACATACTTCTGGAAAAAACACAGGAAAAAAAGAAGAATGTACTGGGACATTCTCCTCATCTTGTCCTCCATCCCTAGAGCTCTTGCCTCATCGATAAAAGTAGAGGCAGAGGTCTTGGTAACGTTTGCTGGCCTTTAAATCATCTTAGAGTCTGGTGGAATGGGAGCCAAAACATTTTTTCTACTGCACAACTAAAAGACCAGATTTTAAGAAAGTTTATTTATTGTCCAATGTCAAAGAAAATGTAGTACGTCTGGAGGAGTGAAAACTCTTCCACGGAGGGAAAAGTATCGATAGAGGTGCTGTCACATTCATCTCCTTCAATATCTTCAAGAAGTCTCTGCTGCCTGGAGAACTCTGTTTTGTTAGATTTCTTGAGTTCCAGAATTGCAAGAAAGGGGGAAATAACATGGGTTAGGGTGCTGACATGCATTTTATACTGAGGACATTGATATACATGGAACTCAGCAATGCCATTCTTAGTCCAGAATGGGGGTAACTTGATCCTGGCTTTTATATTCTATTTATTCCTGAGTTTGGGAGAAATGATTATGAGGACCGAAAGTCTGAAGTCCTATGATTCTAGAGGGGATGCCATCCCAACTCTATTTCTGATACACCCTGGAATTTTTCCTCAATATGTCATAATTTGTGATTATGATATTAGCTGTCTGGCAGCAAAGATAAAGAGTTTTTATTATCAATGCATTTGCCACTTATAAGACACAGAGATTCTAATGTCATTTTAGGGATTTAAACACTTGATTATAAACAAAGTACAAGAATATACAATCTCTTCCTCAGAGAAAAAATTCTAGGTATGAATGTAGCATAAGGGGGTTGCATTTATAAGCAGGAACACGATTTTACCAAAGCTCCCTTTCAGCCTACGATGTAGATCATCCACATCAGGGCAGAAAATATAACCCAACACCCCAGTGGGGTGTGGTGGCTCACACCTGTAATCCAGCACTCAGGAGGCTGAGGCAGGAGGATCATTGTGAATACAGCACCAGCCCTGTGCTACAAAGTGAGTTCATGGCCAGCCAGAACTGCATAGGGAGACCTCGTCTCAAAAAAACCAAAAAAAAAAAAAAAAAAAAGTAAATCCATCACCCCATTCATTTTAGCTCTGTAGGGAATCTACTACTTGGGTTCTTTCTGTCTTACTTTATGCATCTAAAATGATATTTCCAACAAGAGTGTTTCCAGGCTGCCTTATCTCTATCACTGAAAGTGCTCACAGGTACAAGCCAATTAATTTTGGATCAACTGCAATAAACCCAAGATATCTTTTAATCACTTATGTTTCATCTCAATGGTTTATTTGTGAAACATCCTGGCATTATCTACCAGAGTGCCCTGCTCCAACTTTACATTGTAGAACTGAAATAATAAGATGGTCAGTCTAATCAGCATAGAAAACAGTGGAATTTAAAATATTCTAAGGCTTGTGTTTGAGTCTCGCCTGCCCAACATGATTATTAACAAAAGTAGCTTGGATATCTTGTTGAGGCTATTTGAGCTTAAAGTACATAACTTATAAAATAGAGACAATGGAGAGTGTATTTAAATCAAGGCTGCTTGAGACAATTAAACTAGATAAGGTAAGTCAAATGGATACATCATGGCTGGAATATGGCAAACTCTTAAAAGTATCTTAACACTAATCCTAACACTAACACTAACCCAAAACCTAACCCTATCCCTATCCCTAAATCTACCCATATCCCTATCCCTATCCCTAACACTAAGCCTCAAACTAACCCTAACCCTAACACAAACCCTAACCCTAACCCTAACCCTAACCCTATCCGCATCCCTATCCCTAAACCTACCCCTATCCCTAACCCTAACCCTATCCCTAACCCTAACCCTAACCCTATCCCTAACCCTAACCCTATCCCTAACCCTAACCCTAACCCTCACGTTAACCCTAACCCTCACCCTAACCCTAACCCTATTGTCTCTTTTCTCCCTTCATCCTCCAGTCTGTAAGTTAATTTAGAGAATATCAGTATTAATCTCTACCCATCCCAAGGAGCATCTCTCTTCTTTAGTCATGGGAATCACTGAAAGAGAAACCTCATTTTGATTTTCACTCTGAAATAATTCTCCAGAAGTTTTCTTTGCACCTTCACAATTCTTCTATCTTTTCCCATTGACCCCAGATGCACAACAGGTTCACAGACTGGACTCTGCATCTCGACCTGCATGGCTTTAAGCAGATGTATCCATAAAATGATACTCTTTTTAAAAAATTATTTTTATTTAAAGAGAAAAAAGGATTGAAATATTACAGAATTTCAAAAAAAGATAAACTGTAAGAAATAACTAGTTGATAAATTACATATTGTTCTTTTAGAACTAGTTTTTCAAGTTGCAAAATTAAAGCACACAAAGTAGACAATTGAGCAGTGAGAATGCAAACAGATCTGTTCAACAATCAAACACGAACTTAGAAATTCGGTAATCAATCCTACACACTTAAATATACATGCAGTTATATCTTTATAGCACTTCCTATTTCCTCTTTTTTACAAGAGCAATTATACTTTTTTAAAATTTTATTTAAGGAGAAGAAAAAAGCAAAACAGAAAAAAAGGGTAGCAACAATAAAGAATTCTAAAGGAAAGAAAGAAAGAAAAAAAAGGAAAAAGAGAAAAAAACCCACTAAGGAATCACTAGTTTATAAATTATATAATATCATCTTGGGTGTAGTTGTTCAAGTTACAAAGTTAAAGTATACATAGTAGACATTCAAGCAGTGAGACTGCAAACAGTTGTGCTCAAAGATCCAACAAAGATTCAGCAATATGGTCATCTATTTTACACACTCAAACATACATGCAGTTATAACCCTTAGAGCACTTTATTTTCCTCTCTTTTTTACAATAGTAATTACATATTTTAGTTTTATTACACTTTTAGTTTTTACTTTTTACACTAGAGACACAGTATGATATTTATAAATATCATTCTTATTTATTTCACTAATGAGGATAGTCTCAACTTGTCTCCATTTACCTATGAAGGCCTCAAGATCATCCTTTTTTAGTTGAGTAATATTCCATTGTATAAAAATACCACATCTTTTTCATCCACTCTGCAGTTGATGGGCATCTTGGTTGTTTCCAAGATTTAGCTATCACAAATTGTGCAGCTATGAACATGGGTGCACATATATCACTGTGATATGAACTTTTCAGTTCATGGGGGAAAATACCCAGGAGGGGAATAGCTGGATTAAATGGGGCTTCCAATCCTAGTCTTCTGAGGATTCTCCATATGGATTTCCATAATAGTTGCACCAGTCTACATTCCCACCAACAGTGGAGCAGTGTTCCCTTTTCCCCGCAGCCTCGCCAACATTTGTTATCAGTTGATTTCTTGATGGCCGCTATTCTTTCCGGACTGAGGTGAAATCTCAATGTTGTTTTAATTTGCATTTCTCAAATGACCAGTGATGGTGAACATTTCTTCATGTATTTATTTGCCATTTGTATATCTTTCTCTGAGAACTGTGTTTTCATCTCAGATGCCCATTTTTGGAGAGGGTCTTTGAATTTGGGAGCCTTGATGTTTTTCAATTCTTTATGTTCTGGACACAAGTCAAATGTCAGGTAGCTGAGTGTCTTTATAGTTGTGCTTGAATCTTCTAATCTGTTCCATTGATCCTAAGGTCTATTTCTTTGCCAGTACCATGCTGGTTTTATCACTGTGGCTTTATAGTACTGTTTCAAGTCAGGAACTGAGATGCCTCCTGCCTTGGTCTTGTTGCCCAGAATTGCCTTTGCTATTCTAGGTTTCTTCTGTTTCCTAATGAATTTTAGGAGTGTTTTCTTTAGATCTGTGAGGTACGTCAATAGTATTTTGATTGGGATTGCGTTAAATCCATATAAGAGTTTTGGGATTATGGCCATTTTCACAATGTTGGTTCTTCCTAAGAACCAAGGAATATCCTTCCATTTTCTAATATACTCTTTGATCTCCTTTTTCAGTGCAGTATAATTTTCAAAATATAGGTCTTTTACATTTTTAGTTAGGTTCATTCCTAAGTATTTCATTTTTTTACATGTTATTGTAAAGGGTGATATTTCCATAATTTTGCTCTCAGTGAGCTTTTGGTCTTGTACAGAAATGCTATTGATTTTTGAGCATTGACTTTGTATCCAACTACACTGCTGAACTTGTTTATTGCCTCTAGTAGTCTTTTAATGGAGATTTTTAGGTATTCTATATAGAGTATCATGTCATCTGCAAATAGTGATAATTTAACTTCTTCCTTTCCTATCTTTATTCCTTTTATTTCTCTCTTGTCTGATTGCCCAGCTAGTGTTTTCAGAACTATATTAAAAAGGAGTAGTGGTAGTGGACATCCTTGTCTTGTTCCTGATTTTAAAGTGAAAGCTTTCAGTTTTTGTCCATTTAGTATAATGTTAGCTGTTGGTTTATCATAGATGGCCTTTATAAGGTTGAGGTAGACACTATGTATTCTGAGTTTCTGAAGGGTTTTTATCATGAATATGTGTTGGGCTTTGTCAAAAGCTTTTTCTGCATCTATTGAGATGACCATGTGGTTTTTGTTTTTGGCTCTGCTGATGTGGTGTATTACATTTATTGATTTGTGTATGTTAAACCATCCCTGCATTCCTGGAATGAACCCCACTTGGTCATGATGTATAATCTTCTTGATGATTTGCTGCATTCTATTTGCCAGCATTTTATTAAGAATCTTTGCATCAATGTTCTTTAGGGAGATTAGCCTATAGTTCTCTTTTTTTGGTTGGATCTTTCTCTGGTTTTGGTATCAGAGTAATAGTTGCCTCCAGGAATGATTTAGGGAGGATTGCTTTCTTTTTAAATTCATTGAAGGGTTTAAGGATATTGATATCAAATCTTCTCTAAATTTCTTGTAGAATTCAGCTGTGAAGCTATTGGGACCTGGACTTTTCATTGTTGGTAAGTTTTTAATTATGTTTTCAATTTCAATAGCTGATATTGGTAATCAAAATTGCAATATCTTCTTGGCTGAGCTTTGGTAGTTCATATGTTTCTAGAAATCTGTCCATTTCCTATGTTTTCCACTCTATGTGAGTAGAGATTTTCAAAGTAGGTATTCATGATCTTTTGAATTTCCATGGGATCTGTAGTAATTTCTCCCTTTTCAGTTTTTATTATGTGAATTTGAATTTTTTCTTTCTTTCTCTTGAAAAGGTTAGCTAGGGGTTTGTCAATTTTGTTTATTCTCTCAAAAAAACCAGCTTTTTGATTCATTAATTCTTTGTATTGTTTTTTAAGTTTCAATTACATTGATTTCTGCTCTAATCTTTACGATTTCCTCTCTTCTATGAGCTTTGGCTTTAGCTTGCTCTTCTTTTCCTAGAAGCTTGTGATAGAGCATTAGGTTGTTTATTTGAGCTCATTCTGTTTTCTTGATATGACACTTTATTGCTATATACTTCCCTCTTAAGCGCACTTTCATTGCATCTCACAGATTACAGTATGTTGTTTCCATATTTTCATTGAATTGTAGGTATTGCTTTATTTCTTCTTTAATTATATCTGTAGCCACCTGGTTGTTCAAAAGGTTGTTATTTAATTTCCATGTATTTATGCAGGTTTTGCAATTTCTTTTGCCATTAATTTCCAATTTCAGTGCACTATGGTCCGATATTATGCATAGTATGATTTCAATACATTTGAATTTACTTAAGAATGTTTTATGGGATAATATATGGTCTATTTTGGAGAATGTCCCATGTGAAGCTAGAAGAATGTGTATTCTGATGTGGTTGGGTGGAACACTCTGTAAATGTCTACTAAGTCCAATTGCTCACAGGTATGATTCAGTTCTGTTATTTCTTTGCTGACATTTGTCTAGTTGATCTACCTCTTTTTGACAATGGGCTGTTAAGATCTCCTGTTATTACTGTGTTCTTGTGTATTTGGTTTTTCATGTCCATTAGTATATGTCTTATATAGTTGGGTGCTCCTGTATTTGGTGCATATATATTTATAATTGTTAGTTCTTCTTCTTGAATTGTTCCACTAACAAGTATGTAGTGACGTCTATCTCCTTTAATCATTTTCAGTTTGAAGTTCATGTTGTCTGCAAATAGAATAGCTACTTCTTCTTTTTTCTGGGTTCCTGTTGCATGGAATACTCTTTTCCATCCTTTGACTTTTAATCTATGGGTTTCCTTTTGGGTCAGATATGTTTTCTGTATACAGCATATTGTGGGATCCTGTTTCTTGATCCATTCTATCAATCTATTTCTTTTTATAGGTGGATTGAGGCCATTTTTTATGGATATCACTGATATGTACTGGCTCGACTTTGCCATGTGATGTTCCAGTTGTTTCTTTCTGCTTTTCCCTTATTTGCTTATCCTACCTGGTGACTTCTTTCTGTTGTTGTTTTGGAAATGTGGTTGTTTTTATTTCTGTCTAGTATGCCTTTCAGTACTCTTTCTAGGGTTGCTTTGGTGGACATGAATTTCTTCAGTTGTTCTTTGTCATGGAAGTATCTTGTTTCTCCATTAAACTTGAATGAAAGTTTTGCTGGGTACATCAGTCTGGGCTGAAGGTTGTTTTCTTTCAGGGCTTGAAATACCTCACTCCAAGCTCTTCTTGACTTGAGGGTTTGTGCTGAAAAGTGTGCCATGAATGGGATTTCCTTGATAGGTGAGTTGTGTCTTTTCTCTCACAGCTTTTAGTATTCTGTTTTTATGCTGTATGTCTGAGATCTTAATTATTATGTGTCTGGGTGTGGATTTATGTTGATTGTGACTGTTTGGTGTTCTATATGCCTCACTTATCTGCATATCAGATTCTTTCCCCATGTTTGGGAAGTTTTCTGCTATTAGTTCTATAAGTATTTTACGGTGTGTCATTTCCCTGGTCTCCTGTATCTTCACTAATGCCCATTATTCTTATATTATTGCTCTTGACATCATCATGAAGCTTCTGGATTGTCCTGTCATGCTGATTTGTTATTTTTTAAAAGTTCTATCCTTTCCTGATCACTAATTGCAACCCTGTCCTTAAGGTCCAAAATCTTACCCTCAGCTTCCTTTAGGCAGTTTTGCATGCTTTCAATAGAATTTTTTATTTCTTTGATGTCTCTTTGAGTTTGTTTCATGAATTCTGCTTGTTTTCTATATTGTTCATTCAAGGTTTCAATGAGTTTCCTATGCTCATGTACTTTTTTCTCTATTTCTTCTTTACGAAGGATGTTATTTCTATCTTTACATGGGAGAGTATTTCTAATTTGATTTCCTCTATAGGCTGATGGAGTTTTTTTTTTTATTTCACTTGCTGTCTTTTCAGAAATTCCCAGTGTGTTAGTTTTGGGGGTTCTTTATTTTAATGTCTCTTGTACTTGCTTCTGGTGAACTAAATGTTTGAGACTGCATTTTGCTTTTTCGTTTTGTCATTTTCACTTTGCCTGATGTTTTCTGTGTGTAGGAGGGGATCACACACACTCTTTTAAGACTCTCCAAGGTCTTACAGTTAGTTTCAGGAGGTTTTACCACTGGCCCTATTTATCTACTGTACACCTCTATTTTAGGGGCATACTCACCACACTGACACAATTAATCTGCTGCAGTCCAAGTTTCACAGCCTTGGAGCAAAGTTCCAAGTTTTTCCACACTGACTGGAGCCTGCTGAGGTCTTCTGATATTCTAGGTGGGAGGGCCAGCCCAGCAGAAGTAGTCCAGGGCAGTTTTCAGCCTTGGGGGGTTTCTGCAATTTTCTCAGTGGCAGGGCTGGCCCTCGGGGGACCTTCCAGGCAGCTTAGGCCTGATGCGGGTTTCTGCCATGTTCCCAGTGGCAGAGGGACCCTTGTGGGAGGTTCCAGGCAGCTTACGCCTGACACAGGCTTTGTGATCTACTAGGATTCATCACAGCAATGTATGGATGGTCCATTCTCACAGTCACTCATCTTCAAGCCACACTTCACTCGTTTCTTTCTGTCATTTCCCAAAGAAGGCACATCTGTCCCTCATGGCACATACCTTGAAGTGTCCAAAATGATACTCTTAAAAAGGTTTCTCATTGGGATGTTGTGGGAATTATGCATAAATATTCCCATAAAGTATTGAAGTTGTGATATACACAAAGAACTTGCAAAAGGAGCTGAAAAGTGTGTAGGAGAATCTATCTTATTTTCAGGCAAAGTGGACTTCAAGGCTAAGCTGATCATAATAGACAAAGATTATTAACACCTATGTGTAAAGAAATAATTTTACAAGAGACAAAAACTCTAAGTATATGTGACTGAATGCTGACATATTCCTCTTCATGAAACAAACCTGACAAAAATAGATATTAATGTTCAGATAGAAATTGACAAAATCATAGAAGGACATTCAATCCCATCTCTGCAAATGAGTTAACTGGGCAAAAACAATTGAAAAAAATAAGTTGATTCACTCTATGAAATAAGTAGATTTGAATGGCATCTGCACAATGTTTCATCCAACAATAATAAGGTGGACACTTTTTATCAAAAGCACATGGAGATTTCTCTTAAATAAAATAGAAGTGCTCAAGGTGAGTATGTATATATACCAGTTCTCATAGTGGAGACTTGTTCCTATGCATCATAAACATACAATATTAAAAAAATTTTTAAAGATTCACAAATCTATTAAATGTATAGAAGATTCAGAAATAGATCTTTATGCAGTCAACTGAGTTTAGAAAAAGCAACAAAATAAACTAATTCTTTTGAGAATAAAAGTTTGTGTACTTAGTGCTGGAACAATATCATACATGAAAAAAGAGGGACAAATAATCTGTGGGTCTGTAAACTCTATCTCATCTGCTGTACTATGGTTGTTTTATAAATTTTTATATGTTAGTACTATATAGGGAATTATTATATTGGTATGTGCAAAGAACTCCTAGTAATACCCTAGAAAGCTTTAAACTCTAAAGGAAAACTATAAGACAAATAAACTTCTTATAAAGAACTATTTGTTCACAAAACTATTTTTGGCAAACAGCAAGCATATATATATCTTTGTCCACAAATAACTATTCAATAAATAAAATATATTATAACAATAAAAAGACCATTTAATGAGCACACAAATGATTTTAAGATTCCTTAAAAGAGGCAGCCAGAATGCCGCTTTGGTAAGTGGCTATGGCCTCCCAAGCCACCACCACACCAGGGTGAGAACCATATCACCATTTGCTGGGATCTGTGCCATGTTGGACCTTGGGGTGCTGGGAAAACAGGCAGCCAGCTCACCGCTCTGGTAAGTGGCTGTGGCCTCCCAAGCTGCGGCCTCCCCAGGACTAAAACCATATCAGCGTTTCCTGGGATCTATGCCATGTTGGAAGTTGGGGCACTGGGAAAACAGGCAGTCAGCTCACTGCTCAGGTGGGCAGCTGTGAGCCTACAAGTGCACGGGCTAAAAATCAAACATCCATCTCATCCCCCCACCCCACCCCCGCTAGCAAGTGAGGGCCAAAGATCTGAGTATCTCTTGTGAGTTTGACTATATGCAATATAACAAATAAGGGGTATTTTCTTCTGCCATCTCCTTGAAGGAAAATATTTTTACTTCTATTTTGCTCTGTTCTGATCAATCGTATTGCTCTATTCAATATTCTGTTTTTATAATTTCAGTATTTCCTCCAATATTGCTCTACCTGATTGAAGGAACAAATATTGTGAAGAAAACTAGATATACTATTGTACCTATTGCGGTTATCCCAGTAACCTGCTGGGAGGTTCTGTACCAATTTCACTGCTCTGCCTCAGTTGGCTATGTCCTGTCTTGTTCTGCTGTATTTTACTATCTTCAAAATAAAATAAATAAAATAAAATAAATAAATAGAAAATAATAATAATAAATAAGAAAAAATAAGCAAAAGTAAATAACAACAACAAAACAGATCAGTAATGTACTGAACAACCTGAAACATGATATAACTAAACAGATAATGGACTTAAAAAGCAA
>PVLA01018838.1:0-13576 GCA_004027455.1 Hydrochoerus hydrochaeris
ACAGTCCGAGCATCTATGTGGACATGTGCACCAGAAGACAGGATCTGAGTGCAGTTTAGAATTCTGCTGACTATACAATATGTTATTTTCTTCCCTAGCCTGAAGAATCCACCCTCTTGTGCTGCCCCAACTGACCTCCACCTTCTCACCTCAATGAAAAGTGTATTCTCTGCTGAGCCTCTTTTTATCTGTACCATGATTTGGGAAAGAGCCCCCTGCAGAAAGCTGGCATAACTGGGAGCTTATCCCATAGGTTATTCATTCCTCAAAGAGAACAGCACTATACTCTCCTTTATTCAGTGCTTGGGAACATACACTCATAAACTTTGTTCAGTTACATGTCTTGTTTAACTCAGAAGACAGGTCCCTTGCTAGTGATTTCAGCATAAATTGAAGATCAATGGGAAATACTTTTATAAAGAGGTGAGTCATACAAATATCTAAGAAAATGCATGATCACAGTAATGTATGTTTGTTACTCTTACAACATAAGTTATGCAAATTATACATAATAATGACATCATTATAGAAGATATATCATTCATTCAGAAATGTATTTGTGCAATGAAATTGACTCATATTGAAAGTTTTCTTTTCTAGGTATAGTCTTAGTGAATATCAGAAAAAAGAGGCCAGATCCACGTGCACACACACACACACACACACACAGAACCAGCTAGGTTACCAGTAACTTTGTCTTTGTGATTTGCATGAGCTATCAAGGTATAATTCATTGCTATGGCTCAGACTTTATCTTATGATATGATGTATATTACTCTCAAATACATTTCTTCTGATTTGATTTTGCCCTTGATTTTTAATCTGATATATTTAATCCCATACACATGTTATCTTATTTGACTAAAATAAAAATTGAAATTAACATGTCTAAAATATAATTCTTGAGAATCATCCTCCATCTGCCCCCAAAAGACTTTGTCTTCTTTTTATCACAAATCTCCCTCAGCTTACTTAGTAAATGAGAGTTCTATTCTGTTAGGATAAAAGCATGAAGAAATGTTTTACTTCTTTCATATCATATTGATAATCAAATCTTTTTAGCTTTACTTTTCAATCTTGAACCCTATCAAATAGCTAGATTTGTTGGCTCAGTTTCAAAATGTGTTCCAAATTTCACTTCTCATCCTCTCCAGAGATGTTATTTGGGTGCAGTCACCAGAATTTCTCAATTATTGTAACTGCTTCAATCTTTTTATATTCTTATTCACGGACTCAAGATTTTTCTCAAAAACAGTCATGATTCCTTAAATACATGAGTTGAAAACATCTTACTCAGTACCCTCCTGCTTCCCTACTGTGCCTGGAAAAAATGTGAATACTCTTAAGGTTTACAACCACCCTAGGTGCGTTCCTAAACTTCCCCTCTACCATACTCTCTCCATTTACACTGTGGTAGCCACACAGATCTTACTGCTCTGTAAGCAAATCAAACATACTCCTTGAACCAGGCCTTTACATTTGATATTCACTATCTTTGGAAAACTTTTATCCTGAAATCTTATGGTTCTTTCCCTCATCTCAGTACAGTTACAGTTCTACAGAGAAGCATACGTGGCAGTGATCCATCTTTACTTTTCTCCTAGCATTGATCACCTTTCAACATTACATCATAGAGTACATCAGTTTTCTGATATTTCTCTTCTACTTCCACAGAAAGTCAAAGAAGACAGAGGTCTGTCTGCCTTGCTTAATGTTGCACTCCAGCAAGTTTAATTCAAGTTGGTGATGATCATAGGCAGTCCTGGTGATGATCATAGGCAGTCCATAAATGAGTACAGGTGTGGCTAAATGTTTTGCTGCTACAGAAACCTTATCTCAATTCTGTAACAGCTGAGATGCAGAAAAATTACTCTCTGTTACTGCTTATGTGGGGATCCACTAAAATGAGATCAATCACACCTGTGGACATGGAGCAAGGACAGTCCCTGGAATAAAGAGCCCCTGAGGTGAGCCATAGGAACAAGCTGCTTCAACTCCAAGAATATGAGTCTTGAGGCTGCTGTGCAAACATGTTGCTAGGCAGAAGGGTGTCAGGTGACATCAACCTGTGGAATGTATAAATAAATGCCCTGAGGTGGTCGAGCAGTTCCTTTCTTCCCACTCAGAGAGAGGCTCCACCTGACCTCAGCTTTCTGTACGCTGATTCTTATCTTTATTTCTGCACCCTCCCCATCCTTCCACCAAGGAACTTTAAGAGCTGTGCTGGAGTCAGATGAATGATGCTTAGACATTCTGAAAAGCCTCCTGTGCTCACACAAGTGGGGTTTTGGGGAGGTGAGTGGGTCATGGGTCTGTAATAATGGATTAGCTCATTGATTGGTTTTGCATATTTGTGGATATGGATGACAGACTTAGTAAAGAGAAAACACCCACCCTGGATGTGGGTGGCACTTGTCAGCAGGCTTGCTGCCTGGCTGCAATAAAGGAATAAAGAAGGAAAAATGAAGGAAGTTTCATTGCTTCCTGCTTGCTGTGCCTCTCTGTAATGCCACCCTGCCTTGGAGCCAACTGACAGTGGACTGAAACCTCTACAAATTGTGAATGAAAATAATCCTTTCCTCCTTTAACCTGTGTATTTTGTCCCAGCAATGAGAAAACAACTAAGACACTCTGTAAGATGCAATTACTTTCTATATCAAAGAGCAAGCAATCAAGACAGATTTTAAATAAAAGGACTTTGAACAGAGAATGTGCAGATATATACTGTATCTTTTGGAAAGCACACCCACAACCTGTTACATGGTGTTTACCATACTGCAGATAATTCATGCTGCATGCTTTTTGAGAATAGAGATCCCATGGTTTTTAAGACCTGTGTCAGTAATTTTCTAAAGATTTCCCTGCAACTTTTCCCCATTAGAGAATAGCTGCTCTTCAATCTGTCTTTTCATTTTTCTCTTTATTAATAAACTTTGGAAATGATTATTGCTATCAAATACAGATCAGCACTTTTCATTTTTTCTTTGTAAATTAACAAAATGCTGACTTCTATACCACATAATGAGACAGATTTGGAATTGCTGCAGCTTAAATTATCTCTTATGAGGAGCTTTCTATTTATAAGTTTGGGTCTTATGATGGAAGGTAAGCCAATTTAAGATCTTTATTAGTTTGTCTTTTGTTGACATTGTTGCATTTTTCTGTTTCCCAGATAAAATACTTCACAAGTTTTACTTCATTTACTAATTAGATACACAATTACCAATTAAGTTAAATTTCAAAGTACCAATCACACTTTATATCTTAATTTGATATGTTATCACTTGTTAGCAGATTTTACTTATTAAATTATGTGCAAATTATGACAATTCAGTTCAAGTTTTTAAAGTCTATGGATATTTAACTAATCAGAATAGTAATCATTAGCTTACATTCAAAGTTAATATGTTAAGTTAACAAAGTCATGCGACATTGTGTCTATGAAATATATGACCTGACAAGTGTGAGGTAGTGAGTTCAATTCCTAGTACCAAAAGAAAAAAGAAAACTTCTTGAATAAAATAAGGTTAGTCCAGTGTACTTGATAGGAGTAGCTTATTATCTAGTCATGCTATTGAGGAAAAATAATTGTAGTATTCTGATAAAAGTAAAAAAAAAGCATGAAACATATGTAAAAGTACTTAATGGATCTTTTCTGTGAATAAGTCACCTGAGGTAGCTAATTGGCATTCCTCTGGGTGGGACAGTAAAATGGGATATAGTGACTCTGTTGAGGCATAAAAATGGAATTTCAATTTTAAACAGTTTTGAGATCTGGACTTTGAAAGTTTTTCAAAGATCTATTTTTTAAGCTGACTTTTATAAGTATTTTGTGAACAATTCTGTTGTCAAATGTTTTTTTTTTAACTAACATATTAGGGACACATTAAAATGATATGCAAAATGTTACCACTGTGTTTCATGCATAATATGCTATAGAATGAATATAAATGGTCTCTGTTCTTTAATCTCAATTAATTATTTCTATGTACTTGTTATTGAGCACTGGATATTTCTACACCTGTCTTTTGCAACAGTCTTTTTTGAAATGTATCCAAATTCATACAAATTTTTAAGCAGTAGATTTGCAACCTTTTTCTCTCTCCTTTGAGGTGACAGAGGGAAGAAAGAAAGGAAATGAACCAATGCGATCTCCTTGTATTTATGTTAATAACAGAACTAGTCACAAACTAACAGTACTTGCTTGTGGAAAAGTTTATTTACACAAGAGGAATTTAGCAGATTGTACCAGGTTATCTGGGAGAGGTATCAGTTCAAGGTAAAAAAAAATAAAGCTTTTTTTCTTGTGTGCAGCACTCTTGAAATTATCTCTTATGCTATATAACTATCTAATAGAAGATGGAGGTGGTTTATGACTCCTCCAGCTCTCCTGTGTGAGGGATATAGTTGTGTGTATTATACTGGACCTCCCTGTGTTTGCCTGAACATTATAATTATTTATAGCATAAATATTACTAGTGAAATTATATTACTAGATTAAATTTCTGATTCCTGGGACATGTGAGCATATAGTCTTTTGTGAATGTATCTAACATGTTAGATCTACTACCTGACGGACAAAGTAGTTTTTAAACATCACAAAGTGGGATGAACAATATAAGTCATAATAACAACAAATAGCTCTTAGGTAAGCATGTTTTCAGGATGGAATTGTGCTCGCATGGTGGGACTCAGCTGTTATCCCAGCACTCAGGGAGGCACAGGCAGGAGGATAGCAAGACTGATCCCAACTGAGGCAAGTTATCTACTGAGTGAGACCCGTGTTAAAATAACAGTAAAAAAGTAGAGGAGATGGCAAGAAAGGGAGAGAGAGGGGGAGACACATCAATCAGTCTTGGTGTTGGGCACAAAGATTCCTAAAGATTCAGTTTTTATTTAACAGTCTAATAGCTCATTCAATCTGGATATCATTTATCTATTAGTTATATGTATAAGAACATTCAATTTCATTATTTGTGGGAGATGTGAAATACAAAATCCATTAGCTTGTTCTACACAGAAGGTAAAGAAGTGGGGAAGAAAAATTGAAATCAAGACATTCATTACAATCATATTTATTTCAATACTATTATGTCCTCCATTTTTATCAGCATTTGTTCTCTTATGTTTCAGTTTGGTTGTTTTACTTACTCCTAGTTTTTTATCTGACCATAGCCATATGACATTTCCCTTACCCATATATTCCCTTTCACAGTCGTCTATACAAATAACCTGTTAGATTCTTCATATATATTTATGTATAAATATAAGCTTTTACATTTCTTTATTTCCTTTTCAAATTCAGAATGTGACATTCTATTAACAAAATACTTTTTTCTTCTTACAAATATGAACCTCTTTAAAAAAAGGAAAACTAAAACAGAAAATCTTATTATTCAAAGAGATACACATAGTTTTTATTTTGATGAGGAGAGATTTCCCATAAAATCATTTGATAATTTACTAATCTCCCCATTCCTCCCTTCTTCCCAAATCCCTGCTCAATTCTTGCCTACAGTACAACCTATCTGATGAAAATCTCTACAGGTTTTCAGGGAGCATGAGTTAATTTTCTTCCCTGTTTCATTTTCTAAATCTTCCTATGTCACATTTAATATTCTTACTGGGAAGTCTTCTTGAAACAAATTATTGAATAGTTAACTAATTGTAATTGTCTAATGTTCAGAATAGTTTATATGCCCTAATTTATACTACTTTATTGACACTAATGATAATACACTTGGATTTAAATATCAATTTGTTCAGAAATAAAGTGAGGAAAAGGGGGTGTGACAACCAGTTATTAAATCTCTTTAGAGATCTCCATAAATCTTTATTTCTTTAAACTATCTATAGACCTCACATAGTTTGTGTGGCTCATGGAAAGGGCAAATTGCCTTCTTATTGTTTGCCTCCCAGACCCAGCATGGCTTCTGTGGACTCAAGTGTTAAGCAGGGCACAGGAAGAGAGGAGCCAGTTTACCCTTCCCATGAGCTGACCAGCATGAAGGCTGAGAATCAAGAAACACTGCACCCCACTCTGCCCTGGTAAGCAACTGGCTGGTTTGGAGGGCAGGCTGAGTTGCAATTAAAAGTGGACTATCTCTCTGTATTAACCTATTTGTTTAGATACTTTATGTCTGATTAGACTGAAGACCTATGATGGATTTCCAGACTCATTGATTCATTCACTCATTCATTTATTTATGCACTCACTTTTCAAAAATTTACTGAAAATTATTCAAGTTTCTGTAAAGAAACAAGAGAGAGAGAGAGAGAGAGAGAGAGAGAGAGAGAGAGAGAGAGAATTAGCTCCTATGATTGTGGAAACCAGCAAGCCTAAAGCCTCATGGCAAACATGCAGCAGACTGAAGACTGGAAAGGGTTGATCCTGAAGTTCAAGGGGTGGCAGTGCAGATCTCATCCTCAGGAGACCTAAGCCTTTAATATTAAAGCCTTCCACTAATAGGCTGAGGCTCACTTTCATTAGGCAGGGTGATCTGCTTCACTCAAAGTCGACCGCTAACGACACCTACAAAGTATCTTCATAGCCTCATCTAGTGTTGGAGCAAACATCTGGGTATTGCAGCCAAGCCCTTGTGACAACAGAACTACCCATCTCTCTGAGTTTGGAGCATGAGAAGCATGTCTGTGGATGATGGATCCACTAAGCGCACAGTCTACTATTGGAAGCTGAGTGGGGAGGTGCGCTGAGGGGAGGAAAGGGACAGACACAAGGTCAACTAACTAGATTACCGTAGTATAACACAGTGACAGTTGTGCACAAAATATCAGGAGAGCTGAGACTAGGAAGTGATAATTTTGCTTAAATAAAATAAGAGATGCACTGCTGCCCAATATGCCTCGCTCTCATTCAGAAATGTGGCCCAGAAGAGCAGCAAAGCTCTGGTCAGAGAATTTAAAAGAGATGTGCAAAACTCCACCTTGGAGCTCTGGTGGGACTTGTTCTAGGCTCAGGTCCAAAATATTTGAACACTTAAGTTCAAATTCAGTTTTATAGTGAAACTTGATGCATGTCAGTTTCTCAGTTTAAGATGTCTTTCATTGCTTTATAATAATAATAATATCTGAATATTTGTTCAATTAAATATACATCATTTTTGGAAGCTTTGCTTTAGATCATGAGCTATCCAATTTTTCCATCTGAGATTTTCATAGTGGAATCATTGCTTCAGTAAATCACATTTTTGGTGGGGAGGGTTGTAGTTGTTGCAGGATTTTGGCAGCTAAATTCTCTCAGCACAGTGGGTCGTCCTCAGCACACTGCATTAGAGAAACAGTTCTATATCCTGAGGGTTTGTTTTTAAAGTTACTTTGTTCAGCAAAGAAATGAATCACATTTCTGAAAATACATCTATTTCTTTCAAGACATAGTTTAAATGATCATTGACAAATCAAGTTAGACACTAATTAGCTCTTTTATCAAAATTAGTACATTTTTAATGTGTTAATGTAAATATCGCAGAAGCCACACCACCAATTCAGACTTCACAAAGAAACATTAAAAACCATCTAACCACCGAATGTTGGCAAGTTTCTTGGATCCCATCTTATTCTGAATTATGCTTGCTGTTTTGTCCTGCTTGGACATTGGCATCATATTTCTTTGATCTCTTTAAAACTTTTTAACTTTCAAAGTCCCAGGGCCCTATTTTTAAGTCTTTCCCCTTGGTGCCTAGCAAACTTGTTCTGTTTCTCCTGGGCTTATCCTCTTTGTGGTTCAAGCCTTAACTATGTTCCCTCCTCTGTTTCTGGCCACCACACCTCCTGTGACCACTCATCTCTCTCTCATCTGTCTTCTTCTGCCCCATGTGAGCACTCTCTTCATAGCCTTCAGAGCCCATATTATGATTTTGTTATTTTGTTTATTTCTTCACTCAAATAAGGTCTATTTTCTCCACTACAAAGCCTGTTTCCCTGGCACAAGGAATGTGCGTCTTTTTCCACAGCTGCATCCTTAGCACAAAACTTGTACATATTTGTGTTTGTGGATGAAAGAGTAGAAGTCAGACAATGCATTTCTGACAGTCAAACAAAATAGATTTTTAAAACTTCTTTTATTGGTTCATTTTAGATATACATAATGATAGCATTCATTATAGGGAATTTATGCCCATACATAATATATTTTGATTCTTGTTTTTATATTATTAAAAGTGAAGTTTTTAAAAGTAGTCAAATATATATTATAGTCACAATTTATTGATTTATTGTATATGAAGTACCAATGATAAATACCAGTCTGCAAAGTAAATGTGAGATAAATAGTCATACTTGAAAAGGGAAATGGTTCACATTTTTGGATCTCTTTGACTATATCAAGGATAAGAAAAATCAGATTGTAGAGAAGGGAAGGGGACTCACTGAAGATTTTCTCTGAAGAACGTCCAGCCTGCCTGCCTCCCACCTCCCACTCTCGAGTCTGAAGACACGCTTCAAATAAGATCAGTCTGAAACTGGGAATACGATAAAATACTGTTTAACTCAGCCTGAGGAATGAACGCAGTGTCCTGGATGGCAAGCTGAAGTGAGAACTTTGAGTGATTTGAATTCTCAGAAATTCTCACTGCTGATAGTGTAGACAGCTTCGAAGGGTCTCAGAAAGGAGTCACGCACCCCTGCTGTGGAGGAGAATGGAAACATCTATACCCAGATTGATGGCTTGACTGGAAAGGGGTCTCCAAACAAAGAACTCTCTGAGGACCTACAAAATCTAGGAGAGGGTCATCAGCTTTGAGCATCCACAAGCAGTTCACCCAAGGAAGCGATTAGGACAAACAAGAATTTCATTTTCCATTTTTAACTTTTTCTTGCTGTCTTCCCCTCCCCCTCCAACTACCTCCCGTGCCCCTGTAACTTCAGCCCAGATCCACACTGTTTGCTAGTGAAGTGTAGAGCAGAGGATCTGAAAGACGGTGACAGGAGGACCCTGCCTCCTTCCCAAGGATGGGCAATTGTTTTTATAAATCTTATCTTGTAAGGAACTAGAAATTTCTGATTTTGAATGAAGATTAAAGCATTTGAGCAGGACTGGGGATTTAGCTCGGTTGGTCAAGAGCTCTCTTGGGAAACGCAAGGTCGTGAGTTTAATCCCCAGTACCAAAAAAAAAAAAGCATTTGGGCAGTGACTGGGTTTGTTTGCAATTGTCTTTTGACTGAGAGGGTCCAAGAATTCATTTGATTCAATCAAATTTATGTCCATGGGCAGAAGATTATTCCTTCTGAATACATTTTAAAGTATCAGTTCAGACAGAAACAAATTTGTTGATTCCCATCTCAAGAATCAAGTGTTCCAGCATACTAATACTAATAGGTAATTCTGCCACCCTAATTATTCTTTAGGATTTTATGGCAGAAATTTCTCTCCTTTAAATCCAATCTTTAGGAATAGAGTATAATTTTAAACATCAAATCATATTATGATAATCTCCTGATTAAAAATCTTCAATTGAAAAAATTTTTTGAGGTGCTAAGAACTAAACTCAGGGTCTTTGTGCAGAACTACTTCCCAAGCTGCCTAATGTTTTTGTAGTCACAAAGTTGCTCAGGCTGGACACAAGCTTGGAGATCCTCCCCACAAGCTTGCCTCAGCCTCCCCAGCTAGCTTTCAATGTCTACACAATAAAATTTAATTTTCTGACATAGCATGTTTTGGTTCTGTCCCAATTCACTGACCATATTTTTCTCTCCTTATCTCCCCAATATTTATTTTCCAAATATATTTCATGACTTTTCCTTCTTAGTGTTCTCTTTCTCTAGACTGGATATTCTGTCTACATACTTTCTCATGACAGTTTCTTTAGACATTCAGGCCTTAGCACAAAGTTTCCTGCTACATTAAGTCCTTCTTTGATTTCATAAATTAAATTCTTTATTCTTGCCCTACCATGGTCTACTCAATCATCTACTACTTCACCAGCTAGCTTTATTTTGTACCTATGACTTATTATTATGTCAGATTATTAATTTATTCACTTACTTGTTTTACTCCGGGGCCTATACTCAGACTATAAACTCTCAGAAAGCAGTAAACACATCAATTTTATTTAGCAATAAATTGACTGAAACATAGTATATAATAATAAATTTTATTGAATAAAGAATACTTTTCTTTAAAATTACCTGTCCATAAAAATATCTTTAAGCACTAAATTCTCATACAGTTGAATTTATTTTTGTAAACTAATTTGATTATGATTTAAGAAAAAATATAAATAAAACTTAACTTACTTTTATTGATGCCAAAGTTTTTTTTTAACATTTATGGCTTTTATATCTCTTTATTTATATCTCTTTATTTCAATTTCTACCACTAAAATAGTTCAAGTGGTCAGGTATAGACTATCCCAGAATCTTGATAAAATGTAAAATAATTCAAAACCATGGCTTTTTTATACAGTGTCAAACCCTTAACTCTTTTCAAACTAGGAAGCTGTGTGTTTATTAAAAGTATTTGACCTGTAGAAAGCACTCCAGTTCAAGGAATATGTTTATGAACTACATGTTTTTATGCAGAATGGGCCTCAATAAACAATTATGAAATCAGGCTTAAAAAATCAATTCAAAACTGCATAGAGGTTACTCTGTTCTTTTGCTGACTGTAAATACTTTGCAGAATTTTGCTGAACGTCAGTAGTCATGCTGTAGAATCCCAGGCAGTGGTGCTGGGTAGGAACTTCTCACTCTTAGGGAATATCTTTTTCCTAATTTTCTACTTCAGTCCAGAGACTGCTTCCACAGAGCTTGAGAGGTGGTGAGGTTTGGGGGTACAGGAGTGGTGCTGGTGTTAAAAGTCTGGGAAGCAGAGACTTCATGGTTCTGTCCTTAGTGCAAAAGCCCTGCATCATTTTAAAATATTCTAGGAAGAGAGGAAAATGGTTCTTCTTAGAAAAACTGAATCTCCTCAAGATACCTTAGCAGAAATTATGGAATTTCAGTGTCCTCCCTTCCTTCAAGGCTTCCAGCTTCCAGAGCTGTAGTAGTTTGTAAGAATATGAATGTCCCAGCAAGTGGCTTAGTGGAAGTGCTACCAGAGTTTCTCTGATTGCTCTTGTCCTTAAAGAAATGTTAATTTAAATATTATTGTATGTATGTTGTCTCATAATATTATTTAAGTAATGTGGTGGATAATCATGGAGAATATGTTTCAGTGCATTTTACCAATCACTTCATCTTTCTTACGGTTTGAACAAGATCTCACTTCGTATTTCAGAAAAAAGAAAGACACAAACCTCCAAAATGATCGCATTGTCAATGAGATGTGTGTAAATGTGTTTCTTTCCTATATGATGTTGTATTTTCATTTAGTATATCTCTTTCTTGTATTACACTCCACTAGTTAATTATTTTATTTCAATTTTCTATTGTGGTGAGAACATGGATGTTATGTAAAGCAAAGATTTTTATTATTTTATTGTTTATTTATCCTTAATTAAGTATTTAGCAATGGGTTTAAACAGGTAGCCTGGTTTTGAGAGAAGTATAACAGAGAAGAGAGAAAAAGAGAGAGAGAGACAGAGAGAGGGACAGAGAGATAGAGAGCAAGAGAGGGAGGGAAGAAGAGAGAGAGAGAGAGAAAGAGAGAGAGACTTTATTAAACAACCAGAGTTATAATTAGCAAAATATGAGGAATTCAATGCTTTGAAAATCTTTTTAAAAAACATATCTTGAAGTTGGCTCATTTTACCACTTCTTTTGGACTTTCATGGTTTGGCACTCTTTTAGCTTTATAATTTCTTTTTTTTAAATTTTATTTATTTATTTAGTTACTGGGGATCAAACTCACAACCTTACACTTGCCAGGCAGGCGCTTATGCTGCTGAGCTAAATCCACAACCCCTTAGCTTTATAATTTCTTCCAGGTAATCTTGGAACAACTTGAGGGTCCAGCATGCCTACCTGCCAATGGACCCATCGCAAAAGCTTAACCTAATCTTGAACCTAGAGTCATGTTGGACACCTACTTTTCTGTCTGCTGAAGAAAGTATGCTCCAAATAGTCCATGGCCTTTCATCCTGTTTGCTGAGATATGCTGGTTACAAGAGAACATCATAGCCTCATTCTTAATCCTGGCACCAGTATTCTTCCTATTCACCAGAAGTTCTACCCCAGCAGAGAAGGAACCAGAATTTTTTTTTCTCTGTATTGAAAGAATGGCTGGTAAAATTTCTTGTCCCCAGAATACCTAAGGGACATTAACTTTGGAGGAGTTCAGAAGTAATCAAGAAGTTTGCCATTCTGTGTAAGTGGTGGTGCATGCATGCCTGCAGTCCCAGCTTCTTGGGAGGCTGAGGCAGGTGGATTGAAAGTTCGAGGCTAGCCTGGGCAATTTAGGGACATTCTTTGTCAAAATAAAATTTAAAGAGATCTGAGGCTGTGAAATGCTTGCCTGGCACACATATTTTTCTGGTATTTCTCTCACACATACCCACATTCACACAAATACACACATACACACACACATTCAGAGAGAGATGGAGAGAGACAGAGACAGAGACACAGAGAGAGACAGAGACAGACACAGATGGATAATAAAAGTGTACCATTCATATGTGCCTGCTGCTATTGCTGATACTGTGGATGGGATATTTCTGAGAATTCTAGAATAGAAAGTGATTATGCAACAATAAATTCAGACATAGATCCCTTTTTTCTGTGGTAATAGAGACCAAATGCAGTTCCTTTCATGTTAAGCAAGTGCTCTGACACTGAGCTGTATCCCTAACCATTAAATCTTATTATCTTCTTTGCTGATAATTTTATGCAGGAGGTTAGGGAAAATATGTAATATCAGCATAGATTGCACAACAGTATTTTTGAAGAACTAATATGTCATGTATGTGTTCTGAGATTCCTTTCTCTTTTCTACTTTCCATCTCTTCTCACCCTCTTTTGTAGGTGTGGGGATCTCTTCCTACCTCTATTTTGTTAACTTATAAGATGTATGTATAGTTAGTATTTGAATAAGTATAGTAAACTTTAGTTCTACTTTTTAGCTGGACCTAAAGCACATTGCTAGGACTCAAGTACTCTGTGTCTTAGAAGCCTGCAGACTGTGAGATGAAACTGAAGCTTGGGAAGGAATAGAAAGAAAACTTTGGATAGTTCAAAGTAAACTGATTAGGTTAGATATTAGATTTTTGGTTTTCAAGGTTTAAATTGCAATAAGAGGCAATTTTGATGCATTATTTCCATTTTCAGCAGTAAATTCTGTATGTGTGTATATAGAAACTTAAAAGTGTATTTCATTTTTTTTTCTGAGAAAGTTAGTTTAAAGCAGTTCTCTCTACAACAAACTAGAGTGGCCTCTAGCATTACAAGTATGTGGCACCATCAGAGAGAACGGGGAGGGGAAAGAAGCCGTGTCTAGAAGGGAACTGTAGTAGATAAACTGTGGGAAGAATTGTGCAGAGAAAGGAAAAACATCCAGTGGGAGATTTTTGTTATGATCCTTCTGTATGCCAAAGTTTACTCCTTGTCAGGATTTTATGGAAAACTATCAGGGTCCTCTGAAAGAATCAGGGGTACTTGAGCAACAGTTAGAGCACAAATATAG
>PVLA01018839.1:0-13592 GCA_004027455.1 Hydrochoerus hydrochaeris
AGAATGGGAATCAGCAGTCTCTCCAGAGCTAGGAACAGTTGCAGGTTCAATCATAAATGGTTGGTTGTTCATCTTTATAAAGTCGCCAGATTTGGGTTGGCTTGTATGCAGCCATAGACAATTGGAATATGGGAGAACTGTAACTAAATTTATAAAAAGTTCTATATTTGATGGAGAGCAACTCCATTCCATAAGATAGAGAGATAATAAGGGAAGGAGAAAATGGTAAAATGCTTCACTAAATCATATAACAGTCATTTTTTTTTTGGCCCAGAATATAAAGCATGAATTTTAATGATTCCTAAAAGCATCAGCATTTTAGGAATGCACCCTATTAACCTATTTCAGAATGTTCCACAAAAACAATTCATACTCAAGAATTCTTTGCCATCATGGAATCTTATCACAATGATAAGAAGAAATTTATATCCTGAGCAAAAGAAAGTGACTCTAAAATATGAAAGCATACTCTTACTTAAATAGGTTAACTTGAAAGTTTTCTTTAAATCCAAGAATAAAGGCTAAACCAGCTTGAAATCTTCCTAAAAAGTTCACTATGTACAATTATTTTTAATTCTGAGTTTTACTCCACAACATATAATGTTATTGTAATATATATGTCTTGATTAACTCACCTGAAAGACCTTTAGAAACATAAGTCTGGCTTACCTACTTTTCTATGTTTTGGGGGAAGATTCTTCTGACATCCTTGGGTTTCTTTGTGTTTTTTTTTTTTTTTTGCATTTTATATTTTATTTGTTGAAAATCCCTTCATTACTGTAAGTGGTAGATTGGTTATTTTTAAAGATTGTCAGTCTTCTAATTTTATTTTTCCCCACTCCTGAAATTTCTATTACTAAAGTAGAACCTTTTTTTCTAAGTAGCATTGCTGGGCATGTGTAGAAGTCATTTGTTTTCACATACATGTTATGTTTGGGAGATAGTGATTTGGTATGTGGATATTGAAATCTGTTGTACAGTGAACCATAATATTATATTTCCTACATTCCTAGATACATCAAAGGGGAATTTTCACAAGCCTGTGGCAAAGGAGAAGTAATCAGTTAAGCTTTAGGTAAAAGGAAAAAAGAGCTGTTTATCAACTCACTAGGAAATTATCTTCCAGGGCTTAGGGCAACATAAATCACACCCCACTGTCTGCCTTTGGGAAATGTTATCTGGACTAAGAACAAAGGATGCTGAGAATGTTACACTAGTGTTGAGTTGAGGAATATATACGCTGGCAAAAATAACTCATGAAAGTTGAATTAACAGCCATATTTTAAAAATCAGGAGTTTCCATATAAAAATTCAGTTCTGTAACTTCTCTTGAGAAAAAAAAAAAAAAAACTTCACAGGCTGACACTCACAGAGCAACTCATAGCCATGTGGCCTAAGGGCCAGAAGGGGTCATGAGCCCCTGCTCCCATCTTTTCCTGCAAAGATTGTCCTGAGGCAGTTGTCCATGAGCCAGTATTTTTCCCCTGCACTAAAATTATGAGCAAGCAATAATTCTTATATCTAAAAATCTAGAAAAGTAAAAAAAAAAAATTTAGCTCAAAAGATCAAATTCTACTAGAATTATTCTAATATCTAGGTTATTTTGCTCATTTACACAGCCCCCATAGGAATCTGACTTTATATTTTCCCATGTTCGAAACTCAGAATGAATTATTTGATGCAAAGAAAACTATTGAATATGCTTAAACAACCCTGAAGAAACTGATAATATATTGTTTGTCATTGTACTTTCCCTTAAAGAGTTTTCTCACTGAAAAAGTCAATCCAAGTGTCTCACTATTTGCCTTTAAACCAGCCACCTCACAAATGGCCATTTGGAGTTGTATTACCCTTTCCACAAAGATTCCACTCTCAGCCTTGCATTTCCCATGGATTTTAAATATTTTCCAGTTTCAGCCAGCTGACTTGTGGCCTGTTAAGCCAATCAGTCCTTCCCAAATATCTCAAAGAAAGCAATCTATTGCAGAAAGAGTATGTTTCTGATCCTACAAAAATACTGTATCCTCATGTCTAACCACAGTTTCCAGTTTTCTCTCACAGGCACTTTGGCTAAAATCAATCCAACAAATGTTCTACAAATAAAAATGTTTTTTGTTATTAAATAAAGTGAGTTTTAAAGTGAATTATTCAGGTAAATGTCTGAAATATTTGTTTCATCTTGTTTGATAGAAGTAATTCTGTAAACTTAGTATGACGGTGGGAAAATAGGGCCATGTCTTTCAAGAGGAAATAATCACCCTTGACAGACCTACTGTCAATGTAGCAATTCTACTACTAACAATGACTTTGGGGAAAGCAAAAATACTCTGAAGAGTGCTGTCTATAAGGAAAGGCTATGTTCTGCATGTTTCTGCCTTCAAGCATTCATGTGTTAAAATCTTTCTGCCAATGTGATGACATTGCAAAGTGAAGAATGTGGTTGGTGATTAGTGCATGAGGGTGGACCCCTCATGAGTGGGCATGGTACCCTTCTAACAGAGACTCTCCTCCACCATATGAGGGATATCTAGAGAGGTCCATTATAAACCAGACCAGAGACCTCATGAGACACTAACCAAGTGTTGATCTTGGACTTACCAATCTCCAGAACTGTAAGAAATGAATTTCTTTCTTTAGAAGTTATCCAGTGTCTAGTATTTTTGTTGCAATAATCCAGACTATGTTATAAGCAATATCAGTAATTTTAAAAAGCAGAGAGAAACCCCACTATTAAAATAGATAGCTAGAGACAGAAACAAAGGCAACAACAGAGAGAGATTTCCAGACAGAGAGGAGCAAACAGAAAGTATTAACCAGCAATCAACAAAAGCCAAACCAGCAATTAAGCTGCTTTCAGTTTGGGGCTGTACTGTTAGGTAATTAACATCTGTTTCTTGGCTACCTAGGTGGAGGCAAGTTAATGACATTGTTGACAAGGCCTTATCTATCTTCTTTCCTCAGTAGCAGTTACTATCATTTCCTTTGGCCCAGAGGCTGAAGAGGAACTGGCATCTGTTTCTAAGACTCTATTGAAGCTTCAAAATGGAAAATAATAGCTTAATTAAATGAAAGGATTTTCCTCCTTTCTTGAAGCTGCTGGAAAGAATGCAAACCATCAGACGGTTCATATTTTGTGCAGCAGAACAGATGATGGATAAAAGTTCAGGTGCTCTGCAATCAGTGCTGGGCAATTGCTTCTGGCAAGCATCCAATTCCCAAAGACACAGCACTGCTAAGGTCTGCCAGGCAGCTTCCTTAGGAACCCTCATTTTCTGTCCCTTCAGAAGTCTGAATTGTAATTGCTGCCTTTGAGACAAATGAAGGCATAATTTGCCTCCTTACATTTCCAGAGGGGTTCCTCTCCAGTATGGCAAGAAAGCAGCTCTAATTCTTCCCAAATCATTGAGAGTAGCACTGATTTTCACACACACACACACACACACACACACACACACACACACACACACAATTGCATGAAATGCACCAAGTTGTCATTATTTATCACAGTGGAATCTGTTGATCATTCGTATCATTCTATCTCAGAAGCTCAGACCACAATATCAGAATCTCCCAGGCTGATATTCACAGCCTTTATTTTTATACCAAATTTTGTGCTTCTTCTTCATAGGCATATTGGAGGCTCCCTGAGCCTAAGTTACTTTTTTATTCCACAAAAATGTGAGTACTTGTGCATTAACCCATAGACATTGTTTTTCAGCACTGAAAACTACAGTTTAAATCTCACTAAACCTATAAATTTAAAACTATAAAGTAAACAATTAAGCAAATCCATTATTACAGATTTTGCATATTTCAATATCAGTTACAAAGTAACATGGGAAACTGGAAGTGACTAGGTAAGTAGATAAGCAGGGTCTTCTATGAGACATATGTTGGCCCTCTTCTTAAAAAAAAAGAAATGTTGGTTCTCCAAAATGTTAAAACTTGGAACCCTCCTAAATCTTGGAGCAGATTAAAGGTTTTCTTTAAAAAAACATGGAATAACATTGATTTATGCTTGTGCCTCCAGATATATTCAAATGTTTTATTGCATTTAATTTTCATAGCAAGGTTGTGAGGTAATCAAAATAAATACTAGCTTGCCCACTTACAGATCAGAAAAACTGTGTCATTAAATAACTTAACCATGGTCATAAAACAGATTAGTGATGAACCTCCACCTTATCCATAGGTTTTCTTGTTTTACATAGATTGTACCATGAAGTATAACTGAACAGGGACTCAAACCAGAGGTTGTTTTACAATATTCCAGGAAGCCAGGTGTGGTGGCTCATGCCTGTAATCCCAGCACTCCGGAGGCTGAGGCAGGAGGATCGCTGTGAGTTCAAGACCAGCCTGGGCTACAAAGTGAGCTCAAGGCCAGCCTGAACTGCATAGAGAGAGACCCTGTCTCAAAAAAAGACAAAAAAATATTCCAGGAATAATTTCCTACTAAGGATGAGGGAAACTTGTCTGAATAAAGCAGGCTATCTTTTGTCTTTGAAATTAGTAATGATACTCAAAATTACCTTCCCTGTTTTAGTCATAGTAATGTATTTAATCAATATTTTAGTTGTAGAAATTTTCCTGAATTCAACCTAATTTTTACTTTCTTATTGAGCTGAAGATAATGTGACTAAATCCTACCAAAATGAAAAATCTATGCTGCTATGTCTCATAGAACTTACAAACTAATTGGTGAAAAACAAGTCCTTAACCTATAAGATTATCCAAAATTAAATAAATACAAAGGAAACAAATATGTTTAATTTGTTCAGTAAATATTTAATGAATACCTACTACATGAAGGAACCTCTTCTGACAAGGAAATCAACCAAAATATTTTTAAGCACGTTCTATCTGAACTATTGCTTAAATCAGAAAAAGACTAACATAGGAAATTAGAAGAAAGCAATTCCAGGATAAAATCAGAAAACAGAGAAAATGAAACAGTAATAAACCATATGATAAGAAGGATAAACATGAACATGGACTTGTTTAGGGTATATGAAATTACAAATAGAAAAACAGTGAACCCTTTGAGGTTAGATTAGAGAAAATCCTTATAACTTTGTGAGTATTTAGAACTTTATTCAAAGGCAAGGTAAACCATATGCATGAAGAGAGAAATAATACACTCCAAACTATAAACAAGGAAGAAACATATAGAAGTTGCAAAGAATTTATAAAATAAGTAACATCACTCTTGATTGTATAATCATGTAGTGAACCAACATTAATAGAAGTCCTACCTATCCCTAAAATTGTGAAATATTTAAAGTTAGAAAACATATTTATATTTCTACTTGAATGTCACACTTTGTCAAAATTCAACTTAATGATAATTACATAAGCCTAAGTTATTAAAGGGGGCAGTCAGAATAGATTGGAGGTCTTAGCACATCATATGGCACTTGTCTAAGCCTTGCTCCTTATTCTTTCATGATTTTTTAAAATATCTAGTATAATGTCTGATACAGATTGTATGATTAATGAATGAGTAAACAAATAAATGACTCATCGATTACTGCTCAAGTGTAACCAAGTTTGGAAGTTTGTATTTTTAATTACTTTATACATATGAATTTTCTTGAATTTTCCTTGGAAATGAAAGCTGGTTCCTGTAAATAGTTCAAATCACCACTAACTTATACACTGTAAATAGCATTCTCACCCTAATATAGCCCATTTGAAAATAGAGAGATAAACTAAGAAATGGGTATATGTGCCTTTCTACCCAATCTTGCTCAACATAAATAGGTAAGTAGGTAGATAGGGAAGTAGGAAAGTAAGAAGGGAGGCAGGTAGTAGAGAGAGATAAAAAGATAGTCACTCAGACATAGACACATAACCTAGACATAGATGAGGACACTGACATGGAAAAACAGGCTGGTACACACACATAGAAACATAAACACTTAAATCTACTTAATTTTCACCTTTAAATTCATTTTTTTAATTAAAGAATATTAGGAACTACACTTAAAACTTACTTTTACTTCATGTCATCTTTTTCTGATTGAAATCAAAGCACATTAAAGCACAGCAAATTATAACCCACTGAAACAATTTATCACAAATTTAAGCAGTAATATAAAGTCATCTTGTCAGGGAGACTGAGTTCCTTCTTACTAAAACTTCTTTCACATGAAAGTTGTAATTTCTTTAATTATCAGAATATCTAGAAAACACTTTCATGAGTGAGGTTACTATTTTTCTTCTCTATGTGATGATTAAATTTCTCCAGACACATCATTACCTTCTCTTTCCAAATAACTTGCAAGATTAAGAAATCATCACCAATTAAAGAAAAAAATACAATTGACATAAAGTTTCCAAGTAAAAAATATTGAGTGGGAAATAGTTGATGTTCAAGGAATGTCTATCACAACTGTTAATATCTTACAATATCAAAACCAGAAAGACATTAAGCTGTCAAATAGTTTCACTAGAAGGTTTACACCTTGAAATTACAATGATCTACATGGATTAGAATTCTCTCCAGCTGCTCTTTCTTACCAAAATAGTGAGCAAACATTTTTTAAAAATATGTTTGGCCATCCTATTACCAATTCTCAACATGAAAATACATAATGAATAGTTGAATATATGTACAGGACTGCAGATGTAGATTTTTTGCTATTCTCTAAAAACACATAGAGTGAAATAGAGTGGTTTTCAATCACCAAGATTAATTTTAAAAATTCAAATGTTTTGAAACAAGATGGCTTAATGATGTTTTTAATGACCGTATAAGGCAGAATACTTAAGAATAATTGTGTTAGTACAGCAAACATTATTTTATATTTGAAATAATACACTTCAGAGTATGATAGATTTATCACATATAAAAAATTGTTTCTTTCAATCTCTCTCTCTCATCTTGCCATGATTTTTAAAGGTCTACTGTTACTCTAAGCTTCATTATATGATCTGGTTCAACCAATGGCATGTTATCAAATATGATACATGCAGAAGCTTGTGAATTCGGAATTACCTTTGGCTACTTTTGGAAACCCTTAATGTGTTGCCACATCAAGCCCAGGGTAGCATGTACGATGATAAAGATACAAAGGTTAGAGATAATGAAATGTGCTAGCTGAATTATCCAAGAATAGATAATCTACCACTTAGTCCAAAATTTACTACAGATAACACAGGCAAGCTAAACAGAGGTCATTGGGACTTGACTGTACTAGTAAAACCACTCAGTTGAATCAAGCACAAATTACTGCTCTACAAAATTGGAAATTAAGCAAATCTTAATGTATTAAGTCACTAAATTTTAGGTTGTTTTGTGCAAGGCAAAACTTTACCAAATACATATCATTAAATCTGTTTCAGCAACCTAGGGATTTTAATAATTACTTGAACACATACATAGCAGAATATAAAAAGGTAATAGTGAATTATATTGCTATTAAGAAAATTATTTTATTGTGTGAAGATTTAGATGTTTGTACATCAATCTGTCTAGTGAGATTTGCACTATAAACTGCAAAATACATTTCATTACTTTATTAGAAATAAAGTTTTATATATATCATGATAATTTAAAAATATTTTCTCTTGTCCTTTATTACTAAAGAAACCAACATTCTATGGTGTATTGGAATAAGAATCTTAAAAGTGTATGTTTCAAAAATGAAGAATTTTAGGAGTAATACAGTTATATAAGGTTTAAAAGAATTGTAACAGTGAAACAATCAACATTTACTTTTGGGGGGTTTTCTAAATGGTTGTTTTGTTTTGTTGTTTTTTGGAAGTGGGGATCAAACACATAGCCTTGTGCTTGCTGAGCAGGCGCTTATGCCACTGAGCCAAATCCCCAGCCTTTGGGGGTTTTCTAAATAGACAGCTAAATTAACAAGAAGTTCTGGTAATATATTTTTATAAATCTTTGATTTGTGGGCAGCAAACCTATTAGTTAAGAACAACAAGTACTGTTTGTTTTGTTTTCCTAATTATGGAAAAGACCAAATGAAAGTAACTTAAATACTAAGAAATGTAGTAGCTATGTGACTTCACTGGTTATTGACTCTCATGAATATGTCATTTACTTGGGAAATATAATGCTTTATATGTAAGCATTTTGGCAAATATGCATATATATATATATATATGTGTGCACATAAAATTTTTTCATAAAGAATCATGCACATACCTAAGAGATAGTTTGCAAGATTCTCAAAGCTGAGATGAGGAAGGCTACAAATAGATGAGCACTATAAAATGGCATTGAGCTGAGTTTGACAGTGGAACATGAATTGGATATAGTGTTATACAAAACCAATTAACTGCAGATGAACTGGGCAAGCTTACAACAAATAAGACAGATTCTTTCAAATTGATACAAAAGTCATGATTTATATATTGGACCATGCCAATGCAGGGAAATAAAAGTTTTAGGAAATGGATCATTTACATAAAAGTAACAATATAGTATATTTTCTTTTTTTCATTCTGGAGTCTTGCAGGTGAGTGGAGCCTATAGTTAAGGTAATATAGACATGCTTATGTAAACTCTTATTATAGGGAGGGATGCTGACTGGTCCTCCCAAAAAGAGTTTAAACAAAAAGCAAAAAGGAAAGCCCATTTCACAATGAATTTGTGCTTGACTAGTATAAATTAATCTATTGTAATTTCCCTTGATCCACATATTCTTACTAAATAGTTTAAATTTTCAACCTATGTCCTGCTTTCACTGTTAGGAACTGAGAAACAAGTCTAGATCAATTCTTAGTAAAAAGCACTGAGTCAAAGAATACCAACAGCCACGTGAGCCACTCCATGGATAGGAATAAAGCTGCTTCTAGGGTCTCATGGGTATCACTGGTAATGAGAAATTTCCAGGATGACTTTGTTGAACAGGCAAATATTCTTAAGTGTCATTGAATGTTTATATTGATGACCTTTGTTGAATGTTTACCACAGCTATCAGGGGAGAAAAACTTAAGAAGTGCCTGGGATTTCTCATGAAAAATGACCTGAAAATACAGTAATTTCTTTGTAGAATAAAGGACAATTTTAATAATATGTGAATTGGGAGGTTATAAAAAGATGATTCAAATGTAATCTTATTTTATAAAACTAAAACAAACTTTAAATTATATTGAAAGCTGCATTATATTTAATTCATACCAAAAGTAAAAACAAACAAAAAATACCACTTGTGTTTTTGAAATTATTACAAGGAATATGCTTCATAAATCAAATGTTATGGTATACTTGATCACATTATGTATCATTAAATTGTTCCAATATCAATCTACAAAATAATTTTAGTTTTCCTGAGATCTCAGTTCACCTGGAATCTAAGAATTTAGGAATAAGCCTGTTTGAATGCAAAAATGTTAGTATCCTAGTTACTCTGCCCTCAAAACTGGGCCATGTTACTTCTCTCTTTAGTCAGATTGTAACACATGAGATTTAAAAGCCTTTTAATAATAAAAAAGGATTATTTTACCAAAAAAGCAAAAGAGAGTGTCCCTTACCCAAGATATAAAGCACTAGTTTGCTCTGAAACTGACAAACATTTATTAGAACTAAATTTACTTTAGGAACTGAGTCATATAGTAAATGGTTATTATCCAGTGCTGGAAAGCCCTGTTTAATGGCAAATCTCTGCTTCTTTCCTATTTAAATAAGATTGTTAATCTAATTTCCAGAAAAGCATCATTTTTTAAAGTTTGAAACTTATAATACAAACATACTTTTAACTGAAGGACAACCTTATTGCTAATTGTTTATGTTTGCCTCCAGGGAATGTGTTTTTTGGGAATAATTTATAATCTTTGCTAGGTTAATTTAATGTATTTTATAATTTCCTTTTGTTAGTGGTGTCCTTTTGTACACTGCAGTGCTAATTACTAAAATGGCTTTTTATTTAAAAGGATACTCTTCATATGAGAAACACCTTAATTGAGTATGTCAAGTCTGTATAGATTCTCTATCCCTTTTCTAGAAGTCACTGCTTCTTCTGCCATTCAAATAAACAGCAACTGGGAAATACCCAAGGGTACACCTCATATTACAATAATTCTCACCAGGGTTCAACTTTGCTGGCCACAACTATTCAGGGTGAGGACCCCACCTCTCCTGCAGCAAGTTAGGGGTTAGGGACACTGCTGCCTCAGTGCTGCCCAGGCCACCCTTCCCTGAGGTCTCTCTACCATTGGGATCAATCACACCAGGGTTTCCAAGAGACTGCTTCTAAAACTTAAGGATCTGGAATTAAAGTGCCAGTTTTGTAACTCTGAGACAATCTTGTAATGTTGGACTGTAAAACAACATTAAAACAGAGATCTCCTCATAACACCCTGATTAAAAACAGTGTTAATTCCCTACTGCACAAAATGTAAAATTTCAACTGTTCAATTTGGCATGCAGAATAGGCTAGAATGGAACCCACCATATACACTGTTCAGAGTTATCATCCAGGTGGCTGTACATACTTTTCATTTTGATGCTCTTTATAGTTCACCTCACTGCTTTCACACAAATGGGACTTAATCTTTGTCAGTCCTATAATATTGTTCTTATTCTCATTTTATTTTTGATGATATGATGTATAGAGAAGGTAAAAGGAATTTAACCAAAATCAGATGACCGAAACTACTAAAGGTGATAAAATACTGATCACTTGCTACCTCCTCAGGTTAAACCTTGAACAAACTTTTTTTTTCTTTCTTTTTTTATAATAAAGAAATGGGGATAATACAGTGCTAATTCATACTGTTTTTGTGAGGGAGAAGTGAGAGAATCCAATAAAGTGCTTGGCTCAGTCCTTGTCACATAATAATTGCAAAAAGTTAGTCATTATTATAACTGTTTCTAACTGTTGAGTAATTAAAATTTCAGTTTTTACTTAACTATTATGAGTAAAACTGCAATAATTATCACATCTTTGTCCAAATGGTTTATTTCTGTGTTGTTTCACTTCCTTCCAATACAAGAGAAGCATTACTGGGTCTGATCCACTTTTTGGTTTTGTACCCTGCTGCCACATTGCCCTTTAGTGAGGGAGTTCTCACTGAACAGGCTGCTGCACAATGTTTTGGAGATGCCCAAACTCCTGGACCCTAAGGTTGCCCTGAGGCCTCTCTAGGTGACTGGATATGAGCAACTGGCAAGTTCAGGTGCTGAGGAGGGGACAGCCAGGTGGGGCCTGGTGGAGCCCAGCCCAGGCCTTTCCTAAACAGGACTTTATTAAAGTCACCTTCTCCAGGGGGCCTTTCCTGGCCATCATTTCTGAAGGTCCAGCCTCACCTCTGACACTGCATTCCCTCTTGGTGGTCTCCTTTCTTCTCTCCTCAGGCCTTATCTAACATGGTTGACTTGTCTTGCATATTGTCTGTTTTATCCACTAAATGATAAACACTCAAGGACAAAGATTTTAACCAGCACTGAATAGTGTCTGTCACACACTAGCACTCACTGGATACTGCATTTTCTAGCTGTTGAATGAGTGAAAGTGTTATAAACATCATAAATGGGGTCAAAGTCTTAACAGCGTCCACCAGCTATGATTCCAAGTGGCCAAAAGCAAAGTTTGAAACGCTGTATGTACATGCTCATTATCACCACTGGGTGATGACAAAGACTGTCTGCCATGTAGTTACCAAGTGCTGTACTGCTCCACTCTCTGCTTTCCAGAAAATAAGAACTAATCAGAAATAATTGACCACCCCAACAGACTGTCCTTGCTTACATGCCATTAAAAAGTAGCTGTGGAGCAAGAGAATATCGATGTGTAATCTTCATGACGCTGGTCATCACCATGGTGATGATGAGCAGGGGGTGGTTCCAGTTAGGTCATTCTAGTTACATATTATTTTTGGGGAAATACAGTATGTGACTATACTGAACAGTAAACTTTGGTATTAAATTTATTAGCTAAAATTGATTAACCACATGTGTGCACCTCGAAGCTACAACCTGCTATGGAGCCACTACAATCACCTCCAGATGTTATATGTTGAAACACACATTTTCATCTCTTAAGGAAAATTATTGTGGAAATTTCTAGAAAGTCTTGGTACTACCTAATGAAACAGAAATGACGATATGAAAGAAAAGTATCTTAAAATTTCATGACTCTCTAGGTTCAAATCCCCAGCAATGCATTTCAGAGAAAAGGCATTTTTACATGGAAAAGACCTCACAGCACTTTGAGCAGTATCAGTGTACACACATTGCTTTAAAAATGAAGATGTCACCAATGGCTGAGAGTGCCAGCTGTTTCCCCAGGTTTTCTGTTTCTATGTAGCACGCTGAATGAGGCAGATGGTGTATGACTATAATCCCAGCACTCTGGGCAACTGAGGTAAGGAGATCACAAGATAGAGTCCAACCTGACCAATTTTGTGACTTAGGGAGACCCTTATTGAGTATCCAAAAAGAATATTGAGCGTATACCTGTAGTTCATTGTGCAGACGCAAGGTTAAGATACCAAAAATGAAAAAGTACAAAGCTAATAGGCAGATGATAGATAAATAGATTCACAGACAATTAGAAAGAAATAATAAAATAACTAGCCACTGATTTAATTAGTATGAAGAAAAAGTTGAGTCATAGGTTTTCTTATCAGTTATTGGATGCCAAGTTATTGGACCTCACTTCCTGGCAACAGGACCAAACAGAACTTGGAATCTTTGTAGAAGACATCACAATCCAGTACCAACCACCTCCCCAGCTCATTTCCCTGGAGACACCCAGCGGTGAGGATGCTGAGATGTTTCTCTGCATTCCGAGGCTGCAACCCCAGGACCCCAGGCAGAGAAAGTATATGGAAAGATTGACAAGATGCTTGACACCATCCAGATGCCACAAGCCACAATGTGAAAGACACTCAACAGTCACAGCCAGCTCAGAGATGGTCTCCCCAAGACCAACCACCTATGACCTACCAACAACAAGGTACCCATCTCAAAACTCCCTCAGCTCAGATACCAATGAAACTGAAACTCAAAAGATCCATGGAAAAGTGTCACCAGGCCCTGAGATACCCAGCAGCTCTGGGCAGGTCTCCCCAGAGCTGACAGCACTAAAGTTAGACAGACAAAGGTGTCCAGGGGTAGAGACCAAAGTCACAGTGTCCAGCCCCCAAGAGACATTCACAAACCTACAATATGACCAGCTGGGCCGAGCTAATACTGAGAATTATTTGGCAGGGAATGGTGCCAAACTCCATCCTGTGTGGTCAGCACAGGAAGTCAGGCCACCCTCACCTGACCAACCCTTCTATGGCCCCATCTTCCCAAGTACCTCCATGGCCCACACCTCTTCCAGACAGTCCGAGGTTATACGAAGGGATAAGAAGACAATACGTCTTGAGAGTTCTTTGTCTTCTGAGGGCAATGAAACTCTATAGACACCTGCTTATTTGATAATAAACATCACACCACAAAATGTATAGATGAAAAAAGAGACCCTTATAATAAATTACCTCTGTTGGAAGTAGAAGATGGACTTATGCTTTCCGAGCTTAATACAGATTCTGAGCTGTTAATTCATACATCATCTTGTGTACCAAAATATCCTAAGGTGCCTTGTGTATCAGAACATGCTGAAGTGCTTTGTGTACCAGAA
>PVLA01018840.1:0-13591 GCA_004027455.1 Hydrochoerus hydrochaeris
CATGTATTCTGTTTGTTTCTTATACTGTTCATTCAGGAATTCTAGCTGTTTGCTTTGTTTCTCTAATTTTTTAGCTGTGTCTTCTTTAAATGTTTTCAGTATTTCTTTCACTACTTTTATCATTTCTTCTTTTACCTGGGAGATTATTTCTGATTTGAGTTCCTTTATAGCTTCATGTAGTTGCTTCTTTATTTCAGTTAATATCATTTCACACATTTCAGGTGTATGGCTTATATTTTCTTCTATGTACATGAATCCTAGGCTTTCTTGGAATGGACTAGAGGTTTTTGATTGCATTTTGGTCTTTTGTCTTGCCATTTTCCTATATTTCCATGTTTCAAGCGATGTTCCAAAGCTTCCCCAAGGTTTGTGAGATTTCATCTCCTGTGCCCTCAGCTCCTTGGACTTGTATGGCTTTGGTTCCCCTTGGTGTGGGCCTGGCTTCCCTGGTTGAAAAAGGTCACTGGGCATGGCCCACTCAAGCCTCTGAAATCTCTGGAACCTAGTCCAGTGTCCTATGCAGCTGGGTGGACACTCAACTGCTGGGAGCAATGGTCCCAAACTCTCCCTGGGCCAGTGCTGGTGGGCTGGAACTCACCTCCTGGCACAGGCCTGGCTATATGTCTATACTTTTTAACTGGTACAATCTGGTTCTTATGAATCATCTAGAGTAATTGTTAAGGTAATTAAGTACAGACCTTTTGAAACCGATGGACAATCTCCCCCTTAATGCTGAGACAGCAGTTTTCTGAACTAATTGGTTCAGGTTTTGTTTTTTTTCTGATTGATGATATCTCTGGTTTTTCATTTCTTACTGTGGCAATTTCAACAAACACTGTTAAATAAATTATTATTTATAATTATTATAATTCTTGAAGTTTTCTATAATTAAAAGTCTAAACTTTTTTTATGTCTAAAGCTGGCTTCAAGCTTAATATGTAGTATGATATTGAACTTGCAGAGATTTTGAACCTCAGCTTATAGGCATGTGCAACCACATCTAGTTATGGTTTTCTTAAAATACTAAGATAGTCTTGGTTAAACTTAAAAAGTAGATTAGTATGGGAAATTTCTGTATTTTACTAATGTAATTTTTTGTTTTTTATTTTTGGGCTTTTTATTACTAAAAAGTGAGTTTTAAGAAGCAAAGATTAGATCTCCATCCAGATGTGCAGCCTTGGTGCATTTCTCAGAGCCTGGTAGAGTCCTGCCCAGCATCCCCCATCACCAAAGGACCCTAGGGAAGGCCCCTGCAGGCCTACTTGTGCCCTACTTATCTACCCTGAGTGGTCCAGAGCTGCCTGCACTCCACCTCATGAGCCAAAAGCCCCTGTGCAAAATCTATCCAGCCATGTAGCTTCAGCATATTGCTTAAAGCCTGGTTGGGCCCTGCTCAGTGTCCCCCATCACCAGACTCTCTGGGCCTACTTGGGTCCTGCCCAGCAACTCCAAGTGGCCTGGAGCTACCTGTGTTCTGCTTCAGGAGGCCTGTGCTGTTATCTCCATCTAGCTGTGCAGCCTTGGCACATTGCTCAGAGAGAGGTAGGCCCTGCCCAGCATCCTCTAGCACTGGAGGACCCTCAGGAAGGTCCCTCCTGGCCTAGTTTGGCCCTGCCCAGTGACCCCAAGTGGCTTGGAACCAATGACTAATGACCTTCTCAACTGGGGAAACTCCCTGCAGTACAGACAGATATTCTCAATCCAAGAAACAGCTGAGACCTTGCCCTCAGCTTCCCTAAGGGAATATAGGAAAATGACAAAGCAAAAGAGCAAAATGCAGTCTCAAACCTCCAGCCTATCTCAAGCAAGCCTACAACACATAAACATAGAAGAAAATGTAAGCCATACACCTGAAACTCTTGAAATGATAATGGCTGAAGTAAAGAAACAACTCCATGAATCTATAAAGGAACTCAGATCAGAAATAATCTCCCAGGTAAAAGAAGAAGTGATAAACATAATAAAAGCAATGCTAAAGTGAAATAGCCTCCCAAAACAATTCAGTTGCTACCTTAATTAGATTATTTGCATTGATCCTTCTGCATATCTTTATCTCTGCAGTTTACAGATATGCCTTCACCTGGCCAGCCAGCTCAAGTTACTCACATAACTCCCACCATCCTCACTGTCACTCATCCCTAAGCCACCCCACTTCTACACAAGATAATAAATTCTGGGAGAGGCCTAGGGTCAGGGCCTTTTTCTGCGTATCCTCATGGGGATTGGATTTAGGACTCTCTGGCTGCCCTTAACTTGGAAAATAAAATAAAAGCAATTCTGAATGCATCTAAAGAGGACATAGTTAAAAAAAATAGAGAAACGCTGCACAAAGATGGAAACCTTGAATGAACAATATAAGAAATAAACAGAATGCATGAAACAGATTCAAAGACATAGTCAGGAAATCAAAAATTGTATTGAAGTTTCCAAATTCTCTTCAATGAAGTGAAGATAGACTTTCAGACCTTGAAGACAAGATTGCAGCTAGTGAACAGGAAAGGGATCTTTTAAAAATAACAAGGAATCAGGAAATAACAATTCAACAGCTACAATATGATGCAAAAAACATACAGCAACATAAGATTGATATGCGTAAATGAAAAAGAAGGTGACAACACAAATGATATCAAAAGACTATTTACAGAAGTAGTAGCTGAAAATTTTCCAAACATGTGAAAGGAAACTGAAATACATATAAGTGAAGCATATAAACTTCAAATGGCCATAAGCAAAATAAAACTACACCCAGACATATAATAATCAACATCCCAGAAATTCAACATAAGAAAAGAATATTAAAAACTTTTAGAGAGAAAAAACAGATCACCTATAAAGGAAAGCCTATCAGAATCACAGCAGATTTCTCAGTACAAACAATGAAATCAAGAAGGTGGGTGCTGAGAAACCAAGCAACCAGCTTGCCACACTGGTAAGTGGCTATGGCCCAGCAAACTGCAGCCACCCCAGGGTTAGAAACACCAGCATCTCCTGAGATCTGTGCCATACTGGAACTTAGAGCACTGGGAAACCAAGCAACCAGCTAGATGCCCTGGTAAATGGCTGTGGCCTGGCAAGCTGTGGCCACCCCAGGGTGAGAACTACCAGCATCGCCTGAGATCTGCCTGTGTTGGAACCTTTGGGCACTGGGAAACCAAACAACCAGCTCGCCTCCCTGTGAGCCTCCTGGTGAGTGGGCTGAGAATCAACCCCCCCTGCATTATCAAGTGGGAGCCAGAGATCTGAACATCTCTTGGGAGGTTTACCATATGCTATATAGCAAATAAGGGGGATTTCCTTCTACCATCTCTTTGAAGGCAAATATTTTTATCACTGTTTTGCTTTGTTCTGATTAATGGTATTGCTTTATTCAACATTCTGTTTTGATAAGTTCTATAATGTTCTGTATTTCCTTTGATTTTGCTGTACCCAGTTGAAAGAACAACTATTGTGAAGATAACAAGATATACTATGGTACCTACTACTGTTATCCAGGTAACCTGCTATGAAGTTCTGTACTAATTTCACTACACTATCTCAATTGGCTTTGTTTTGTCTTGCTCTTGTATTTTACTACCTTCAAAATAATAAAAAAATTAAAAAAAGAAAAGAAGAGCATGAAGTATTTCAGATTCTAAAGGAAAACAACTTCAAACCCAGATTTGTGTACTCTGCAAAACTATTCTTCAGAATTGATGGAGAAATAAAATGCTTCCATGACAAAGAACAGTTGAAGAACTTCATAACCAACAAACTAACCATGCAAAGAATACTAAAACATATTCTAGATAGACATAAAAATAATTACAACTTCGAGATTGCCAATAGAGGTTGGAACTTGGGGTGCTGGGAAAACAGGCAGCCAGCACGCCACTCTGGTGGGAGGCTGTGAGCCTACTGGCACACTGGCTAAGATTCAAACATCCATCTTATTGCTCCCCCCACTAGCAAGTGAGAGCCAGATATCTGAGCATCTCTTGTGAGTTTGACTATATGCAATATAGCAAATAAGGGGGATTTTCTTCTGCCATGTCTTTGGAGGCAAATATTTTTATCTCTGTTTTTCTCTGTTCTGATCAATGGTATTGCTCTATTCAATCTTCTATTTTTATAGTTTCAATATTTCCTTTGATATTGCTCTATCCAATTGAAAGAACAACTATTGTAAAGAAAACCAGATATACTATTGTACCTATTGCTGTTATCCCAGTAACCTGCTGTGAGGTTCTGTACCAATTTCACTGCATTGCCTCAATTTGCTTTGTCCTGTCTTTTTCTGTTGTATTTTACTACCTTCAAAATAAATAAAATAAAATAAAATTAAAAAAAATAATAAATAAGAAAAAATAAAAAAGTAAATGACAACAACAAAACAGATCAGTAAGGTATTGAGCAACCTGAAACATGATATAACTAAACAGATAATGGACTTAAAAAGCAAAAGGAGGAAAAGAAAGTGCTCTAAAGGATATAGCCATATGTATATTTAAGTGTGTAGGATTAATCATCATATTGCTAAGTTTTTGTTGGATCGGTGAACAGAACTGTTTGCAGCCTCACTGTTTGAATGTCCACTTTGTATGCTTTAATTTTGTAACTTGAACAACTATATTCAAGAAGACAATATGTAATGTATCAACTAGTGATTTCTTACTGTTTATTTTTTTGAAATTCTGTATTGTTTCTACCCTTTTTTTCTGTTTTGCTTCCTCCCTCTTTAAATGAAATTTTTAAAAAAATGTTGCTAATAGGAAAAATCCATTGAACAAGGTGAAAAATTCAACAGAGGGGAAAGGCAAAGAACAACAGCAGAAAGATAACATGACAAAAACCAATATATATCAGTTATAACTATTAATGTAAATGGCTTCAATTCACCAATTAAAATGAACAGACTGGCAGAAGAATGGATCAAGAAACAACATCCAACCATATGCTGTCTACAAGAAAAACATCTAACCCAACTGGAAACTCATAGACTGAAAAATCAAAACAGTACTTCATGTAACAGGAACCCCCCAAAAAGCAATGGTAGCTATTCTGTTTGCAGACAATGTGAATTTCAAGCCAAGAGTGACTTAAAGAGACAAAGAATGTCACTAAATACCACTTAGGGGAAAGCTTCAAGAGGAAGAGATAACAATCTTAAATATATATGCATCAAACTTGGGAGCACCAAGCTATACAAAACAAATATTAACAGAAATGAAAAATCAAGTAAACAATGACACAATTATAACAGGGGACCTTAACACTTCATTGACACAAAGAGACAAATCAACTAGACAGAAAATCAGCAAAGAAATAACAGAACTGAATCACAACTGTGAACAAATGGACTTAGTGGACATGTACAGAGTGTTCCACCCAATAACATCAGAATATACATTCTGTTCAGCAGCACATGGGCCATTCTCTAAAATAGACCATATACTACCCTACAGAACATGCCTAAGTGAGTGAAAATGAATTGAAATTATACCATGAGGGTTATCTGATCATAGTGTCATGAGCTAAATATTATTAACAAAAGAAACTGCAAAAACTCTACAAACACATGGAAATTAAAACACTCTTGAGCAATCAGTGGGTCACAGAAGAAATTAAAGAAAAAATTAAACAATAGCCATAGGCAAATGAAAATATAAACACAACTTAGCAGAACCTGTGGGATGCAATGAAAACAGTCCTCAGAGGAAACTTTATTGTGGTGAATTCTCATATCAGGAAAACAGAACAACATAAATAAACAACCTGATGCTATACCTCAAACATCTAGAAAAAGAAGAGAAAGTCAAGCCCAAAGCAAAAAGAAGGGAAGAAACAATAAAGATCAGAGTGGAAATCAATGCAATAGAGACTAAGAAAACAACACAAAGAATTAACAAATCAAAGTTTGTTCTTTGATAGAATAAAGTCAATAAGCTCCTATGTGATTTTATAAAAAAAACCCTTCAAATTAATGCAATAAGGAATGAAAAGGGAAAAATCAATGCAAACCCTGTGGAAATACAGAAGATCACCAGTACCTACTTTGAAAACAGAAGAAATGTACAGATTTCTAGAACATTATGAATTAGCAAAACTGGATCAAGAAGATGTAAAACTGCTGAATAATCTGATTTCAACTAATGAAATTGAAAATGTAATTAAAACTTTACCAACAAAGGAAAGCCCAGGTCCTGATGGATTCAAAGCTGAATTCTACAAGAAATTCAAGGAATAATTAATGTTAACATTCCTCATATTCTTCAGTGAAATTGAAAGGGAAGCAATTCTCCCTAACTCCTTCTGGAAGCAAATATTACCCTAATACCAAAATCAGAGAAAGATCCAAGCAAAAAAGAGACCTACATAGATGCAAAAATTCTTAAAATAATTTTGGCATGCAGAATCCAGCAAATCATCAAGATTATATACCATGACCAAATGGGATTCATCACAGGAATGCAGAGATGGTTCAACATACACAAATCAATAAATGTAATCCACCATATAATTAGAACCAAAAATAAGAATCACATGATCATTTATATAGATGCAGAAGAAGCTTTTGATAAGGTTCAACACTTATTCATGATAAGAAACCTACAGAAAATAGGAACAGATGGTCTTTACCTCAATATGATAAAAGCTATCTATGACAAACCAACAGCCAGAATAATATTAAATGGTCAAAAACTGAACACTTTTACTCTAAAATCAGGAGCAAGACAAGGATGCCCATTATCACCACTTGTATTCAATATAGTGCTGGAAAGACTAGCCAGAACAATTAGACAAGAAAGAGAAATAAAATGAGTAAGGATAGGAAAATAAGAAGTTAAATTATTATTTGCAGATGATGTGATACTCTACACAGAAGAGCCCCAAATCTCCATGGAAAGACTAATAACCAAATTCAGTAATGTCGCTGAATACAAAGTCAACACTCAAAAATCAATTCATTTCTCTACACAAACAACAAACTCACTGAGTGAGAAAAAAGAGAAGTCATACCTTCACAGTAGCATCCAAAAAATGAAATAGCTAGGTATCAATCTAACAAAAGAAGTATAAGATCTATTCAGTGAAAATTAAAACACTCTAGAAAAAGAAATTAAAAAGGATCTCAGAAAATGGAGAGACATTTCTTGTTCATGGATAGGAAGAATATTGTGAAAATGGCTATTCTCCCCAAACTTTTATACAGCTTAAATGCAATTTCAATAAAAAAAACCACCAGCATACCTCACAGATCTAGAGAAAACATTCCTAAAAATCATCTGGAACCAGAAAAGAGCTAGAATAGCAAAGGCAATTCTGGGCAACAAAGGCAAGGCAAGAAGCATCACAATCCCTGACTTGAAATTATACTACAAAGCTACTGTGATAAAATCAGAGTGGTACTGGGATAAAAACAGACCTGAAGATCAATGGAATAGACTAGAAGATACAACTACGGACACACTGAACCACCTTATCTTTGATAAAGGGGCCAAACATGTTCACTGGAAGAATGATAGTCTCTTTACTAAATGGTGCTGGAAAAATGGGTTATCCATATGCCAAAAACTAAAACTAGACCCATGCCTATCACCATGTACTGCACCCAAAATACTTCCCAGAATCAATAACTGGGATCACATCTTATTAAAGAGTTTCTGCATGTCAAAAGAAATCTCCAACAGAGTATAAAGAAGACCCCAAAATTGGGAAAAATCTTAGTCAACTGTCCCTCAGGCAAAGGACTTCTGTCTGGAACTTATAAAGAATTAAAAAAAAGACCCCTAAAATTCAAAGATCCAGTCCCAAAATGGGCATCTGAGATAAATACACATTCTCAACCGAAGAAATACAAATGGCAAATAAATACATGAAAAAATGTTCAGCATCATTGTCATTAGAAAAATGCAAATTAAAATAACACTGAGATTCCATCTCACTCCAAAAAGAATGGCCAGGATCAAGAAAACCACCAATAACAAATGCTGGAAGGGCTGTGGGAAAAAGAACTCTTCTGCAAAGTTGGTGGGAGTGTAGGTTGGTACAGCCACTGTGGAGGTGAGTTTGGAGGTTTCTCAAAAAGCTTGGATTTGCAGCCCCGTTTGACCCAGCTATTTCACTTCTGTGCATATTCCTAGAAGAACTGAAAATATCATACCACGGTGGTATGTTTGCACTCATATTTATAGAAGCACAATTTGTAATAGCCAGATCTTGGAAACAACCTGAGTGCCCATCATTTGAGGAATGGTTAAAAAACATGTGGTACTTTTGTACAATGGAGTACTACTCATCTGTAAAGGAGGATCACATTGAGCCTTTTATAGGTAAATGGATAAAACTTGAGACCATACTCATAAGTGAAATAAATCAAATTCATATGTGTAACTACTATATTGTCTCCCTAGTGTAAGAAAGGGTAGCCACATAGAAGATACAATATCCTCGATAAAAACTGTCAAAGGGTAAGAATCTGCTCAAAAGGAAAAAATAACTCAGGGAAAAGGAGAAAAAACTAAAGAAAAAAGATATAAATTTTTATATGCATACATAAGATAATTAAGATGATTATGCTACCAATTCTGTCAGTTCTTGAAACAAAACAGTTAATATTCATAAGATTGAATTAATTTTGCATGTTTGTATCTGGTAATTTGAGGAACTGTTTTGATGTTTACTATTGTAAAGTAACAACCTTAGTTATGTTCCTACTACCTTGATTTGACAGCCTATATTGTCATTGTTTTGAGCTCTTTTTTATTGTTATTATTTGTCTATTCTATTTCTTATTTTTCTAGTAATTTGTTTTCTTTTGTTTTGTTTTTCCTTCTAATGTAGAAAGAATAGATGTACATGTATAAGCTTCTACATATCTTCTCCTAAATAATTTGCAGAATTGCTTGTATTATGTATGATTATATAAACTGCTACTTTGAAGAAAAAGAGACATAATGGTAGCCATTGCTAGTTTCCTATTGTCATGCTATGAAATCCAATAATGTTTTAATTCTTTGTTTAGAGTGATTTTAGTCTGTTTTATATTATTTAATTTCAACATAGATGAAGATATGGACAGCTATTTTGAATAGAACAAGGGATATTAGAGTAGCTATTTTTGATTTTCATATTCTCTGGTTTTTAAGGCCTGTAATACTTTCATTATTCTGTTTTGATCAGTTTTATACTGTTTTGTGTGAATTAATTGTGTGTGAAAATATAGACAACTATTTAGAAGAAAATAAGTGACATGATGGTAGCCACTGTTGATCTCCTGTTGCCTTGCTTTGAAATTATTTTTCACTTACATTGTTTTCTTCTGATCTGCTTTGTTCAGTTTTGTTCTGTTTTTTTTTTACCCTCTTTAAACTAAAATTAAAGAAAAGTTAAAAATTATTATTATTATTTTTTGAGATAGGGTCTTGCTTTATAGTTCAGGCTGGTCACAAACTCAGTAGGTATCCCAGTCTAATTTCAAACTCACAATGATCCTATTGCCTCAGCTTCTTTAAGTGCTAGCTTTATAGGTATGTGCTGCCACATGCAGCTAAGAGTTAAAGATTATTTAAATGTTACCTTGTAAGAAGTTTTTAATAATCAGTTTATAATTAGCTGAATAAACAATTGTCTTACATCATGACATAATTTATGTATCTCAGAGTATGTATGAATATATGTACATGTGTCTAAAAACAAGGTTTTTTGAGTCTAGGCATCAAATTAAAGTTTATAGAGCCCATATTTTTGGAGTCTCAATGGAGGTCTTTTCCCATGGTTATATATTGGATATTAAGTGTACCTTGTGATCAGTAATTTTTTCCTAAACTTAAATAAGGCTGAAAGATATTCTGAATTCTTGTCAGTACAGTTACATGCTATAAAATTGGTTAAAAGAGTTTAAAATTTGCCTTGAGTGAAAATCAGATGATTATGATTCTAGTGTAGGAATAGGAGATCATAGGCAAAAAAAAAAGAGGCTAAAACAGGATCTCATTGAGCTTTCTTAAAGAAAGTAATAGGAAAGTTTACAAAAGGCAGATTTTGCCTCTGAAGTTAGACTCCAGCAATTAGAAAGACAAAGGAAAAAAGAGAGACAAACTAGAGTGTATAAGTTTCAGGTAAAATAAAAATTTAGCAGGCAGAATTGACAGACAAAACAGGAATATAACCAGGAACATGAAAGACCAAGGTAACCAGCCTCCAACTTCACCTGATAAAATACAAAGCAACCAAGATGCAACCACCTAATGATTTAATATGTAAAACACACATACAGCTATACATATACACTTACATGTATATTCTTACTTTAGTTTACCACTGCACCAGATACACTCATATCCTTTTTACTTAATTTCTAACTCTACACTTCCCTTCTATGGGGCTCCTTCTCTACACATTTACCCATCACGAAAGAGCAGGAAAGAATCAAGTGGTTAAGAGAATGTAGGCAGAGGTGCCCAGACTACAGCCAAAGATGAGCAGAACCAATCAGATCATTGTAAGTTTCAGATGCCCAATATGGGGCAGGGACAGCAGTTAATAAAAAGGAACTGAGGACAAAACCTTACAGATACTCACTTTCTGATGCTTTCTACTCTGCCAGAGTAGCTGTATATCTTCCTTTATTCTCCTGATCTTTTCCAAATAAATAGTCTTCTTTTATTTTTAAATTATGCCTCATTAATTCCTTACTGGTGCAGAGAGTTTACCATCCTAGTGGCTGTGTATTTTGAGAGAGCAGTGGTGTGGTGTGATGGGCACCTCCAGATGTGACACAAGTTACTGCCAATCTTACGGTGAGGTAGGAATGATGTAAAAACAAGGCAGAAAGGAGACAAGGACACTGAGATTTTAAAATTGTACATTTAAGAAAAAACTGCTGCTTTAAGACACAAAACTACTCAAGCCTTTTTCCCTTTCAGGAAACTTACTTCAAAAGGAAAAAAAATATTCCTATAGGTCTTCAAAATGTAGTAATCCTATAAACTGGGCTCATGACCTGTCATCTTCATCTGTAAGCTATGGTTCCTCCATTCTTAAGAAGCAGCAAGATTGGTGGGAAGCACAGTACAATTTCAAACACATTTGCATAGCTTGCACTGTATTCTGGCAGATAGAATATGTTTCCCAATCACTAATCCTGAAAACTCCCCTTAAATGTCCTCAACTCTATCTTAAAGTTTGTAACATTTCTCTAAGCACCACACTCTGCTCTGGAGTGCATCCTATATTGCTCTCTTAATGAATCCTTCTCTTGCCTCCAACTGATGTATCCCGAAAAAAATTTTCTATGATGGGAATCAGCAAACCTGCAAACATTTTTTAAAAATGGTGGGTTAAATTCCTTATATTCAGCTTCAGAGACCTTTAGAGTTAGCTCAGTGCCATCTATCTTGGTGACAATGAATGGATCTAAAGAGAGGCATGCAGAGTGCTAAGATCATGATTATGGTAAGTTCATCCAGAAGGATTTTCATTTCTTTTTTCTTTTCTTTATCTCTGTCTCAAAGCCTTCCATTCTTTCCCTTGTTATTAGCAGGAAGAAGCAAGAAACTAGAGAGTGGAGAAGGCTATTGATAGAGTGGGAGGGGAAATATATGTCCTTTCTTTTCCTTGATATGTGATCCACACTTATATCTAAGAATTTTTAAAAACTTCATTGAGTTCTTTGGATATGTGTGTTGTAGGTTCATAGATATCAAGACCTGTGCAGTAAATTTGTGAGTAAAATCCAGCTGTTGTGCAAAAGTCCTTTTCCTGCTTTCTTGATCTACTGAAAATTTTAGAGCATATAGATTTCTGTATGACTAGCAGGGAAGACTTCACTAGACAGTGACACAAAACATCAGAGCTACTAATTGTGGGGAGTTCAGACCATGGAGAAGATGTTCAAAACTTCCACTCTGGACCACAGACCCCAGACCTTCACCTCAAAGGGTGGATGCTCCAGCACCTTCCCTCCCACCTCAGGCTCCAGACCTCCAACTCAAAAGGTGGCATCTCTGGCACCTACCCTCCCACCTCGGACCCTGGACCTCCACCTGAGAGGGCAGCTGTTTTGGCACCTTCCCTCCCACCTTGGACCCCACACATCCATGTTGGAAGGCAGCTACTCTTGTGCCTGCCCCCTGATCTCCTGGACCTAGTACTACTGTGAATCTTCAGCTGCCTTCCTCCACACAGAATGTTGGACTGCAGTGGATTAACCTTGCTGGGTTGATGGAAGACTCAGTGGCTCCTCATCCAAACAAAGGACTTCAACAGGCTTTTATCAGTGTGGTGAGTTTGCCCCTAAAATAGAGGACTTCAGTGAGTAAACAGGAGCAGTGAGTAAAGTCCCCTCCAGCTGTAGGACCTTGGTGAGATTGGCATGAGTGTGGGTGAGTCCTTCTTTGATAGAGAGAACATCAGGTGGATTGAGAAGTGTGTTAATAAGGACTCCTACAACATGGAGAAAATTAAAAGGGCTTATGAGACACCCAATGACACAGTAGGGTCCCAGCTGAGACAAACACTATAGACAGGTAGATCTGGTGGCCTAGAACAATCTGAAGACAGAGTAACAGCAGATACTAAGGGTTGACTTACATCAATACTCCTAGGCTAGTCAGCCTAGGAAGAATATAGGACTCTCCCAAGAGCCCTACAGGAGGAATTCAGGTGGCTGGTCCTCCTCTTCATTGTGGTACCCAGCAATTGAACAAATATCAACCACACAGTAGAGACTAGTGGGACTGAAAGACCAAATATTAGCCTGAAAGGTGAAAATGACAAAATAAAAAGCCAAATATAATCTCAGGCATCTAGTCCATCTGGAGCAAGTACAGGAGACATCAAAATAGAGGACTTTAAAAGTCATACACCTGAAATTTTTGAAAAGATAGTGAGTGAAATACAGAAAAAAAAATCCATGAGGCTAGAGAGAAAAACATTAAAAATAATTTCTCATGTAAAGACAGAAATGACAACCTTAATAAAGGAGTTGTTCAGCATAGGTAGAGAAGACAGATAAAAAAGTACAGGAGCATGGGAAACTGATTGAAACCTTGAATGAACAATATAGAAAACAAGTGGAATCATGAAACACATTCAAAGAGATATCCAAGAAATAAAAAATTCTATTAAAAGCTGGCAAAAGTGATTAAATGAAGTTGAAGATAGAATTTTGGATCTTGGAAACAGGATCACAGCTAATGATTATGAAAGGATAGAACTTTTAAAATAAAGAAGGCAGCATGAAATGACCATTCCACAGCTTCAAGATGACACAAAGAGAAACAGTATAAGATTAATGGGCATGAATGAATATGCTAGAGTCAATGTGAATGACATTGGTGAACTATTCACAGAACTAATATCATGAAATTTCCCAAACATGGGAAAAGAATCAGATATACAAATAAGTGAGAATGCCAAACAGTCACAACCAACATAAATACACATCCAGACATGCAATAATTAAGATCCAGGGCATACAGCATAAAAACAGGGTACTAAAAGCTGTTAGACAAAAGACACAGCTCACCTATCAAGGAAAGCCCATCAGAATCATGGCAGACTTTTCAGCCCAAACCCTCAAGTTAAGATGAGCTTGGAGTGAAGGATTTCA
>PVLA01018841.1:0-13588 GCA_004027455.1 Hydrochoerus hydrochaeris
TTTACAAAATTCCCGTGAGACAACTGCCCTTGATCCAGGGAAGTTTCTCTATCAGAAATTACAAACTAAAGCCCCCAAGAAACCTTTTACCTCAAGTGCCTGACCCCCCTCTGCCTTACACAGGGATTTATGATAAGCATGGGCAAAGAATAGTTAATATCAAAGGAAAATGGGCCAAATGTAATCAATTAAATTTCATTTAAAGATTAACTAGGAATGGGCCACCCTATTGTATTAGATCAACAGAGGATAAAAAACATTACTTTAACTATGTTAAAAAGAAAGACAGAAAATCTGGCCAACAAAGAAAAGAATCAATATAAATAGAACAGGAACTATTGGGGCTAGGGTATAGCATGTTTGCTTTTGCAAGCTAATTAAGTAACAAGATTAAAGTTTAACAAAGGTGAAAAAAGTTAATTAACACATATTGTTTAGATTATCCCTGCCTGGCCCAAAGCCTGGGACGCTTCCTGCTTGGGGTTTAAGTTACTGCCAAAAGTTAGCAAATATATACTCCAGCTTCTAAAAAATAAAGCAGATTCAGATTCACTCACAGACTGGTGTGCAGTGTCTTCTGTCTCTCACTCGCCGACTCCCTGACCACCTTTGGGACCCCTGAGCCCTGCTGCAGCTGGACTCCGGCATATAGGTATCTTTCTTTTGAGCCCTTGTACTCTGTACTTCCCTTACCACTGCCTCTGAGCCCAAGAGGGCTGCCTGGATCCTGCCATTTTCATCCTTCCTCACTGCCCTTGTTTCACTGGGCTCCAGCTACACATACCTCTGACATAACATGTGTATGCCTGCCCGTGGTGGACTGGATATGGAATGGAAATAAAGATATGTAGAAAGGAGACAGGAAAAATTATAACTTTAAGATTGTACTTAATTAAAAAAAAACATGCAGCTTCAGGACATCATCAAAGTTACCCAAAGTGAGAATTGCTTTTCCGTCTCAGGCTCCTTATTCCTAAATTCCTAAGTTAAAAACAAACAAACAAAAAGCAGAGCCAGGTGTGGTGGTGCACACCTGTTAGCCCAGCACTGTGGGAGACCGAGGCAGGAGGAGTGCAAGTTTCCCTGTAAACAGGGATAGGCCTGAGAGGAGGGACTAGGGACCTGCAGGACCCTTCCATCCAGTGACCAAGGGCAGACCCCTCCCAGCTTCTTGGAACCTCTTGTGGATCCTGCGTCCCTCCTGTCCACGGGTCTGAGCTCACACTGTTGCTGTTCTGTGTCTCCATGTCCTCACAGGGCCATTTCCTCTTTATTCTTTTCTTTTTTTTTCTTTTGGATAGAGTCTTGTTTTGTAGCCTAGGTTGGCTTTGAACTTGTGGGGATCCTCCTGCTTCAGCCTCCCAAGTTCAAAGTCAGCCTGGGCTACATGGTGAGTTCGAGGCCAGCCTGAATGACATAGCAAGACCCTGTTGAGGAAAGAAACACAAACAAGGAAGAGTTAAACATAGTGAGTTACCTGGTGACCCAGACTGTACCCAAGAGAAATGAAGACATAAGGCCATACTGCACCTGGTACACAGATGTTAATAGCAGCTTTATTTGTCTCAGCCACATGCAGAAACAGCAGATGCCCATCAACAGGTCTGCAGCCACTGCTGTGGGGACAGGGGGCAGCACTGCTACACACAGACACCCAGGGCGGGGCACCATCAGCTCCACTGCCCAAAAGCGGCCACGAGTGTTCTGGGCTCAGCTAGTCACACAGAGCTCCAGGAAATGCAAGTTTATCCACAGTGACACAAAGCGGAGCAGTGGTGGTGGGGAAAGATCACACAGGGCTGCTTTGGGAGGTGGTGGATAGTCACTGTCTGGATAGGGGGATAGCTTTCCAGGCATGGGCCCTGGTCTGAACTCACCAGCCACATAGCTTACACAGGAGCCGGGGGTGTATTTCTACCCTGTCTCCACAAAGCTGTCAGAGAAAGCGAACAGACCCGGCCTTCGCTAGTGACCTGCATGTTACCAGCTGGGAGTGAAGGACCAAGGGGGCTCCGAGAATATCGTGGACTCCCGAGGCTTGAACTCAAAGGGGTCCGGGAAGCCTGAAGGCCCTTGGTTTGTGAAGTCGTGCGCGGTGCTCTGGCGCCGGCAGAAGATGAAACCAGCTGCAGCAGCGCGGTGAGCGGTGAGCGGAGGGAGCGCCAGGGGAGACCTGAGCTGCCTGTCATGCAGATGCCGCAGGCCACATCAGATTCACGTGGATGGCTGCAGTGTGTAGTACTGGTGGTCAGCAGTTCAAATGTGACCATTCAGGACAGCTTCCTTTCCTCCATCGCGGGCCAGCTGTTTGATGTTTTGAAAAGCTGTGCCTCATCTGGAACCAGCTAGAATCCCGACTCTGCGTGCGGGCTCCCAGGCCTCGGCACGCTGCTTCCTACTGAGCTTTTAACCCGGACCTGCTTCCCCAGCGTGCCTTCCGGCCTCCCTGGCTCCGCCCGGCCCAGCCCAAGCTCGTCTCTGCAAACCCCACCACTGGTTTAAGTTTTATGCTCCAGTTGTCCCTCAAAAGGCAAGCGGAAGCAATGTCCCCACCACACACCGCCAGGAGACATGGAGGCCCGCTTCTGGGCAGCACAGGAGGAAGAGCAACTGTCCTTCCCGGGCGTGCCACCTTGGTCCAGGCAACACTGGCGCGGTCCGCATTGCATTCCTGAGAGAATGCAGCTCCCGATAGTCCTGTGGCCATCCCCTGTTTGACAGGCACGGAATTACACTGAGAACCCACAAAAAAGATCTGCTGTTGCTGCTTTCGGTGTCATTTTTCCAGGCAAACACGCAGACCCCGGAGCTTTCCCCGGCACTCCAATGACATCAGAGTGCAGGGTCACTCCCCGCTGGCGACCGCTTTGTGCCAAATGTGCCCACACATGGTCCTTCCTGTGGTGGGCACCCATGGGTATAGGACCAGGCAAGTAAAGGTGCCGGGTTAAAGCTAGAGTTAGAGTCTACACTGACCAAGGGAATGCCACACGGTTGGGGAAAGCTGCTGACTGCCTCCCTCGGAGAAAATGAGTCATTCACTTCCCTCCTCAGAGGGGCTGGGACGCAGGCCACGACAGCCTCCTACTGCATGCACCTGCCCTACATGGGGACAGGCCTTCTGCGTCTATGGTGGCCCTAGTGGAACACGTCAGAACCTGAGAAAAATCCAAACTTCCTGAAGATCTCACCAGGGGCTCCAAAGACACCACCCTAACCCCACTTCTTCAACATGAAAAGCTCAACCCGCAGATCCTCGGCACCGCCTCCAGGTATGGTGTCCACATGCTCAGTGCACAGGGCTCCTTTTGCATACTTGCCAGTGCCGGTACTGGGCTCGGCACACAGCACATGGGGGCCACTGCTGTAGGCTACAGGGCAGACAGACAGGCACGAAGGCAACCACAGGACATGGGGCAGGGGTTACTAGAGGTGGCTGAGTCAAGAGCAAGTTACAAAAATGCTGGAATGTTCAATAGACTAACTTTTATATCTGACTTGTATTTGTGTGTATGTGTGTGTGTGTGTGTGTGCACACATGCAGGTGTGCATGACACATCTGGTGCCATCCTGGGGGCTGGAGCTCCAAGCAGCATCCTCAGGAGGAAGGCTGGATTCCCAGTCTCCCCACATTCTCCTGGCAGGAGCAGGTGTCCCAAGGAGCGGTCTCAGTGAAATCCACCACCTGCCTGCCCTCAGGGTAGCATGGCAAATGAAGCCCTCTCTCCCTTGGCTGTGGGGAGGGCTGCAAGGAGGTGGTCAGCTGGCCAGGACATAGGGGTGAAAGCATCCGGGGATAGATCTCCTGAGTGTCTGGTGACAGTGCCTCCAGTGCTTCCCAGGAGGACATCCCAGGCTCTCAGTAAAGTGCCATTTGAAGGGCTGAGGGGAAGAGGGGATTGCATCATCACAGGGACAAGAGGACAGCTTCTGGGATTTGGGCCTGGGAAGGCCCCCTTCTGCTGCCTGAGGTCCCTTCACTGGGTGGGGACCTAGATTCTTATTTAATGAGTTATTCCCTGACAATCTCAAATGCAAACTCTCCATTTTCAGCTTAAGTTACCACTGAATACAAAGACATTCCAAGCAATGGCATCTAAAGCATTCCAAGAGATGTCACACTGAAAGCAGCTGCCTTGCCACTCACATTCATTTCAGGGCCACCAAAGGGCAAATTCAAACCTGGCTTACTTGCCTCTTACTGGTCATGGCCATAAGGGGGCGCTGCCCCAAGGGTAGAGCAGGCAATTTTAAAGCTTTAGGCACTAGAGGGTGGGAGGGGGACAGAGGGCGCCAGGTACAGCAAGGAGACTGAAGCCAGCGGAGTGGCAGGAACGTCCATGTTGCCGTATCTGGCCCAGAGTCCACTCCTGCTAAGGGCTAGAGGGAAAGTTGGCGGCTGCTCGGCGCCTATGGGACTGGGCGCAGTTCCTCCGGAAACCAGCAGGGGGCGCCCCAGAAGGGCGAGAGCCCGCTCCCCCTGCGTCCCCCCCCCAAACGTCTTGCGCCGCACAGTGGGGTGCCCCGCGCCTTCCCAGGAGCAGCTGGGTGATTCCAGAGCCCCCTCCACCTGTAAGCTCTGAAAGATTAAAGTGCTTTCAGTATCTTCTACCAGGAAACACTAACAACTCTTAGGGGAGGCCAAGGCCCCCGCCCCGCGCGAGAGGACAAGGGCTGTCCCCCTGTAAACTCAAGGCAGCGCCCCCCCACATCAGGCGGCAGGCATTCCCAGGGGACCCAGACTTGTGCGCGCACACGCGGGTGCCCTGTGGTGGCCAGGTGACAACGGGGGTGACAGAGCAGTAGCTCTGCTTCGTCACGCCTGCGGGACTCGGGAAGGAGGGAGCTCCGTCTGCAGCCTGCACCGCCTCAGGGGGACGCCGGGCACGAAGTGCGCGCGCCCCCTCAGCCTCGCTGCCCTGGTTCTCGGCCTCAGGGCGCGGAGGCCGGTTCCTGCGGCTTCGCGGGTCCCGGGCCACCGGCACGGGGGCCCCCGTCTCCCCCTCCGACGGGCTGAGCCCGGGGACGGCGGCGGCAGGCCGGTTTCCCCCCGGCGGCGCGCCAGCGGCGCTCGGGCCGCGCCTTGCGCTCCGCGGCCCGCTCGCAGTGCTCGCACGCGTGCTGCGCCGGGCCCCCGCGGCTGCCCCGGGCCTCGGCCGAGCTCCCCTCGCCGCCCTCCCGTGGCCGCGGCCCGCGGGGCCCCCGCCGGCGCCCCAGCAGCAGCACGCAACCTCGCCGCCGGTAGCCCCTGTCGCGGCCGCGGCGCCGCGCCGGCTGCAGGTCGCCGTGCACCGCCTGGTGCTTGAAGAGGTTGGCGCGGCGGCCGAAGGCCTTGCCGCACTCGCTGCACTCGTAGGGCTTCTCGCCGGTGTGCACCCGCCGGTGCTGGCTGAGGCCCGAGCGGCCGCGGAACGCCTTGCCGCACTCCCGGCACGCGAAAGGCCTGTCGCCGCTGTGGCAGCGCTGGTGGTGGATGAGCTGCGAGATGCCCGTGAAGGCCTTGGGGCACTGGTCGCACACGTAGGGCCGCTGGCCGCTGTGCGTGCGCTCGTGCTCGATGAGGTTGGAGCTCCGGCGGAAGGCCTTGCCGCAGTGCACGCACTCGTAGGGCCGCTGGCCGCTGTGGATGCGCTCGTGCTCGAGCAGTGCGAAGCTGCGCCGGAACAGCTTCCCGCACTCGGCGCAGGAGAAGGGCTTCTCGCCGCTGTGCACGATCTGGTGCTTGACGAGGTTGGAGCTGCGCGTGAAGGTCTTGCCGCACTCGTCGCACGCGAACGGCTTCTCGCCGCTGTGGATGCGCCGGTGCTCGAGCAGCGCGAAGCTGCGCCGGAACCGCTTCCCGCACTCCGGGCACGCGTAGGGTTTCTCGCCGCTGTGCACGATGCGGTGCTTGATGAGGTTGGAGCTGCGGCTGAACGACTTCCCGCACTGCTGGCACAGGTATCGCTTCTCGGAGCCCTTGGGCCGCTGAGGCCTGGGAGCGGGACCGTGGCCCTGGGGACCTCTCTGCGCCGCCGCCGCGGTGTCACCCTGCCGTCGGCTCCTCCTTGCCGCTCCGGGGCTCTGTAGCCTGCCGCCTGCAGAAACGGAGAAGGCAGACGGTGTCACGCCTTCCGGGGGCAGGAGCAAGGTGACCCGGAGCAGAGGAGCCCCAGGCGGGCAGCTAGGAGAGCAGAGCGGGAGGCAGGGTGACGCGGAAAGGGCGAGGGACAAGGGTAGGTCCCACCCACAGGAGGCCAGGGTGGCAGTTCACTTACCCGCTTTCCAGCGGAGGTCGGCCACCCAGGGACCTTCACCTCGCTCCAGTTGAGTCACCAGGTGAGGCTTGGAGGAGGCCAGTCCTGTGTCAGGAGATGAAGTGAGGACAGAATGGTAGCTGATACACTGTACCCCCGCCCCTTCCCCAGGAGCCACCTGCCTGGGAGGGTCCGAAGAGCCCAGTATGGAGGTAGTCCTTCCACACCGTGCACTAGGTCACAGAGGCAACAAGGAGAGCTTCTTTCTATGTGACAGTGGGCACCGTGCCAGCTGCCCTCCAGGAAAGCCTAATTCCTGAAGTCCTCTCAGCGTCACACTCAGCAGAGCAGAGCTGGTGTCACCCATGCTCCAGAGCTCTGGCCTGTGACCCTTGGCTTTCCCCCTTGAAGTGGCAGGAGCCCTAGTTTTTGTTTGATTGTTTTGAGGCAGGGTCTTGCTGAGTAGTGCAGGCTGCCCTTGAACTCACTGTGTACCAGACTGGCCTTGAACTCATAGCAGTCCTCCTGCCTCAGCCTTCTGAATGCTTCAATGACAGGTGTGTGCCACTGCACCCAGCTATAATATCCAAGTTTTGTAAGAACAACCTAGGTCTGAAATAATGCATTTAAATATTCTAGTATAGCTGGGTGTGGTGGTGCATGCCTGTCATTCTCTGGCACAGGGGAGGCTGAGGCGGGAGGATTACTGTGAGTTTGAGGAGATCCTGTTGTGTGCGCACTCTCTCATATATATATATATTCCATCAAAAATCTATACACATTTCAGGAAAGGAAAATGGCACATAAATATTTTAATACAACATTCCTGGAGACATCGTGAGATTAACGCAAGTTCCCTTTGGCCCCTACAATGACAAGAGATGCTCAGAGTGGTGGCCAGAAGCTTGCAGACATGGATTAGGACAGTGAACTGCAGCTCGGCTTGCTCACCTTGTCACTGAGATGGCTGCACCTTCTCCGCTGAGGGCCAGCCGGGCAGGGGTTTCTGTGATACACGGCATTCTCTAGGGTCCCCAGAGATAAACGGATTACAGTATTTGTACAAGTTTTTCTTTTCCTGAAGTGTCTACACATTTTTTGTTGGGCTCTGTGGGTAGGTATGTGTGTGTAGCTATATCTGTATCCGTTGATCTAGGTATCTATCCCACTGTAACACCTATCTTTTAAGTAGAAATATTTTTGGTCAATCCACAATTTTGTGTGCCAAGTTAGTACAGGCCCATACATTTACCCCCGACATATACAGACAGGGCCCAGCCATCTGACAGTTGAAAACTCCTACTGACATGATGGTGGTCTCACAAGGGACTGCCAGTCTGATGGAGAGATGCATTTATGTTTGGGCTCATTGTAACTGGCAAACCTGGAAACTCAGAAATTCAGGGAGCCCAGACTTAGCAGGCAGGTGCCAGTGTGTGTGTGGTGGCGGTCACTTACCCAGTGAAGCCAAGTTCCGGTAGTTCTCCAACATCACCTGTTTGTAGAGGGCTTTTTGTTTGAAGTCCAGAAACTTCCATTCTGCCTTCGTGAAGTACACAGACACATCCTCAAAAGATATCGGCACCTACAATACGCCATCCTGTGGTCGTCTTGGATTCAAGCCTTGGGTCCCCAGGGAAACTAGGGAGACTTGGGGTCCCCCCACCCCCAGAACAGCTGCGCAGTGGCAGGGAAGAAGGGTCCAGGTGGCCACTCACCTTGGGCCTCAGCTGCAGGAGGATGGCTGCCATCGCCCGCTGGCACCCTGGGGAAGCGGGGAAGGGTCAGAAGCAGCCAGCTAGGCCGGCTTTGGCGAGTGGCCTTTCCCTGGGAACCCGGGTTCAGCCCCCCATGTCCCCAGAGTCCTGGCCTCTATGCAGGGACAGCAATGGGCTCTGTCCCTTCTGTGGTCTTGCCGAGGCCCCTGACCACCCCTCCTTGAACCAAGCTTGATGGCACCGGGAGTCTGAGACCTTGGCCACCGGTCCTGGCTGCTGTCTGACCTCATCTTCCTTGGGCACCGGCGAAGACCCCGTCTCCTGCCGGGGGCCAGACTCCAGCGCAGCCCAGGGCCACAGCGCAGTCCCAGCATGGAGGGCTCCCAAGCGCCCTTCTGCCTTGTACAACCATCCAGGATCCCACACGCACCTTTCCTGCTGCCAAGGCCTGCCTGACCCGCCTTTACAGGGAGCCTGTTTTTCTCGCCTTCCTCTTTTCCCATTTCTTCCTTTCCCAGCTCTCTTTCCATCTGCCCAGCATCCTTGACCCCAGCTTTCCAGCCTTTCCTGGATGCTCCATTGCTGACCAACCCCTTCCCTTGGGTCCAAGTTCAGGACCCAAAGGAAGGGGTCCAGGCACGCATGCGCAGAAAAGCAGCTGGCAGGAAGGGGGGGCCCACAGGAGGGGCAGGGTGCTGTCTTGGTGGGGGGCGCTCTGGCCGAGGGGCAGGCCAAGGGCACATGCCCTGGCCTCCAGGCAGCCCGAGAGGATGGGCCCAGAAGATGGGGCCAAGTAGGTACAGTAGGGAGTCAGAAGAGGCAGAGGGAGTACAAAGGGCAGAAAGAGCATGGAATGGGCAAAGTGGACAGAAGCCATCTTGGCCTCAGACTTTTCCATGTCCCTCCTCAGTGCCAGAGACAGCACAGGGAACATTTCCTCCAAGAATGTCATTTCTGTGTATCGGGAGACCAACAACAGGGAAGTCCCAGATGTGGGAGCAGAGCAAGCAGGTGACAGCCATTAAGGGGAGTGGCTCAAGAGCGTACTGACTCTTGACGGGAGACTTCACGTTGTTCGTGCCAATGCCAAGGCTGCAGGAGACAGTGAGGGGACAGGGCCCTGGGAGTCTGGAGCCGACTGTCATAGTCATCTGGCATTTACACTGCCCCAAATCTCTTATGGATTGTGGTGACCAAGAATGAAGTCATGCTTCTGGGGGAGGAGTTTATATGAAGCAGAAAAATGGCTCCCTGAGTGGTAGAATGGATCTTAGAGCCATTAGGTGAAAGACTGAGGGAGAATAGGACGCTACATGTCACAGTGTCATGTGCTGGTCCTCTGCAGGCCATGTGTGAGGAACCCATGCTGACCATGGAGCAGAGGGTGGGAGAGATGACAGGAGGGCAGTAACCGTGCAGTTGGCTGGGTGAAGGATGTCACTGGCTTGCAGAAGAAAGTGTCCTCTTAAAATTCACATTGCAAGCTGGGCATGGTGGCGCACGCCTGCAATCCCAGCACACTGGAGGCTGAGGCAGGAGGGTCACTGAGAGCTTGCCTGGGCTACAAAGTGAACACAAGGCCAGCCTGAACTGCATCATGAGACCCTCTCTCAAAAAGACCAAAAAAAATGCACTTAGCAAGGCCAGGGATATAGCCCAGTGGCACAGCAACAGCCTGGCAAGTGCAAGGTCCTGAGTTCGATCCCTGGTACCAAAAAGAAAAAAACCCCTTCCAGAACAAAACAAAAAACCAGCCAAAATAACTGTACATTGCAACATGTGAGGTGGCAGTGGCACCCAATTCCCTTGAAATACTCCAGGAAACCCTGAACATTAAACCAGGAAGAAGGGTCAACAAGCGGAAGTGACCTGGGTTTCTACCTGTTCGCACCCCTGGCCATAGCTGCTATAGTGCGGATCCCAAATGGCCCCACCCAAAGGCCTGTGTTAAAGGCTCAGTCCCCAGGGCGGTGGTATTGGGGAGGTTTTTAGGTCCCTGCGCGTGGCCCTTCCTTTCTTTCTGCCATCCTTCCACCATGTCCCAACATCTTATGCTCTGGTGTCCAGCTACAGGCCCAAGGTACAGGGCCGACGGGCCACAGGCTGAGTGCTCCCAAACGTTCTTTACACGTCTCAGGTATTTTGCTATAGTGACTGAAAGCTAACAGTGTTCACCATGGAAAGGAAAAGGCCCTGCAAACCATTTGGGTTCTTCCTTGATGACTTAGACTGGTGTTCACACGCAGCATTGGTTCCGAGAGCCGAAAGGTGCTCATCTCAGGAGAACAGAGAAACCAGTGTGGTCTATACATATGGTGGAATATTATTTGGCCGTAAAAAGGAAAAGATTGTGACTGCAGCGTGGATGACTCCCCAAGGACATTTTACTCAAGTGAAGAAAGCCAGACACAGATACAAAAGGCCACATCTTGTAGGATTCCATTTACATGACATAACGCCATGTTTCACAAGAGCTGTTTTGACCCAGTTTTCCAGTTGTGGCTGAAGTCTCTCTTGTCCCTGTCCTTTGTAGGCAGTTTGCTGGGCCCCCATCCTCGCTTCTGGTGTCTGGGTCACAACCCTGGACCTACTAAACACGCAGCCACTGGGCTCCTCAGTGGTCCCCTGTTCACATTTGCCCTAAGTTGTCCTTACAGCTCCAGGTTGCTGTCACCCTGTCCCCAAGTACAGCCCCTCACATGGCCTTATAGGACAGTTCCCATTCAGAGCTACAAAGAACAAAAGTTTTGCCTTTCCGGCACCTGAGTGTCACTGTGTGGTAAGTGGCCACCCACAAAACGCCCTTTAAATCTTAAATTATATGTTATGTCCAGGAGAGGCAAATCCATCATGTCCCAAAGCCTGCAGCAGGGGAGGGGTGGCAGACCCCAGAGCCAGCATTAGTGGCAACACCTGCCAGGACAGACCCCAACGCTGGCAGCCCAGATCTCCAGGACGTGCTTGAGGGAGGGACAGTGGCTGCCTCCACCCACGGAGAGCAAGACTCGCCCCAACAGTCCCTTACAGGCAGCCAGAGCGCAGGCTTGCACCAACCTGCCGCAGGGCGTCTGTGCGGGGGGCGGGGGACCCGGAGACCGCCCCCCGGGAGAAGCCAGCAAGGCCCGCCTGCCTGGGTCCCCCTCGGCGCGGGCCCAGCTTGCAGCGGGGCTGGGGACACTTTGGTCACAGCCGCAGGGATGGCGAGGGGATGAGGCAGGGAGGGAGCACGCCCAGGGAAGGGGAGGGCCACCCGCGCGCTTCGGTGCCATCCTACTGGAGGACCACTAGGTGGGGCGCGTTCCCAAGGAAAAAAAAAGCCAGAGGAAAAAACCAGAAACCAAACAAAACAACGTCACAACAGCCTTCAGGATCCCAGCCCTGGGGATCAGGAATTGGGGCCCTTTCCCCAACAAGGACAGACAGGCAGGATCACTTCAGGTGGAACTTCCTCTAGGGTCCAGCAGCTCAAGGCCCACAGGCCCTGTCACCAGCTACCTCCTGGTGGGTGGCCCCGGGAGGGACCCCCCCCCCGTCTCCTCAGCCCACCCAGGACTGGCTAGGCTCCCTGGGAGCTCCTGCAAGCACTATCTCCGGTCTTAGGCTGCAGGGACAGAGGATGACCTAGACATCCAGAGGGCCATGCATGCCGTTTGCTGAGGCTGCTTGCCACAGGTGGGCCTGGCCTTTCTGGGATGCCTGTGTCACTGGGAGGAAAGCCACAGGCCCTTGCTGACCTCACCTGGCCCTGCTCTGACCTCTGCTCCTGCAGTTTTAGCCTCCAACAAGCCAGGCCACTCTTGCCTCAGGGCCTTGGCACAGCTATTCTCTCTGCCTGGAATGCGCTTCCAAAACATTAGCACATGCTTCGCTCTTTTGCCAACTTCAAGTGTTTGCAGAAAAGGAGCCTTTGAAATGAGACCTATTCCAAGTGTACTGCCTGACCTGCCACTGGCCCTCCCTCCCCTGCCTCTTCTCACCTTTTGGCCTATTCTCTAAATTCTAATGTGAAACACTGACTGTTTATTGCTGGTGCTTTGCCACTAGAGCTAGAACCTGCCTGTTCCCCGATAGATCTTGGACGTCAGCAGCAACCTGGTGCCCAGGGGGCACTGGGCATTAACTGGGGTGACTGAGCCGGTGGGAACCAGCCTAGAGGGAAGGCTTGTTCCCTCTCGCCCTTCCCTGCCTTCCATCCCACCCTTTGTCTTCTCTTCTCAGTCCTGGACGAGCACCCCTTTCCCTAGGTGTGTTCTGCACACATCAGCATGTGTCTCAGTGGGACACAACCCTAGCCCTGATCACAGCCGCAGGGGCACGGCACAGGGGGACCATCAGGGCCAGTGCCTGTGACAGTTGGCCAGGTGACGCTGGGTAACAGTGTCATGACCTCACAATGCTAGCTTTCCTGGCGTTCCCACACTTAGAGATGCAAAATCCCAACTTCCCTGGGGCATCCGGATGGGCCGCTGCGCTTGGCAGGACTAGCGCTGAAAAGCACCCCGAGGGGAGCCCTGCGCGCACTCCCGGCGCTGGCTCTGCTGCCCTCTTCCCAGGCGCCGCTAGGGCCAGAGCCAGCCCAGCTGCTCTCTGCACCGCCTTCCAGGGCTTCCTCAACTGTTGCCACTGTGGCTGCACCGTGGACCTGCGGCCACCTGTGCCCGCCCTCCCGCACCTCTGCCGAGAGAGAGCGGCTCCCTGAGTCCCCGCCTGCCCCACATACCTGGGCTCCTCGCGCGACCAGTGCTGTCGGCCTCCCCTTCTGCCCCCGGCAGGCCTGAGGCCAAGGCCACTGCCTCCTAGAAGCCCTCAGGGGACGGTGTCCCCAGGAGGCTGGAGGGGTGGGAGCCCCCAACCGGTCCGGGCCTCGCTCCTGGCGCCACCAGGGGAGGCGGTGCAGGACTGCTGTCCGTCGATCCGCTGGCCGCGCTGCACAAGAGCGGGGCCGCGAACGGGCGGGGCTGGGGCGGCTGCGGCGTGGGAACGGGGCGCTGTGGGGGGGGGGCACGGAGCATGCGCGGCTCGTCCGGAGGGCGGCCGGGCTCGCGCCAGCCCCACTGGGGTTTCTGGCTTTGCTCCCCACGCACCCTGGGGGCACTTCCGCTTCCAGTCCGCGCTGCTGCTCCAAGGACTGGGACACGGACTGGGTTCTCAGTGGTCTCCAGGGCTGCACACACACCCTGACGAGGACAGGGGAGGGGTCACTGTTGGCTGAGCACTGCCCTTGGGCCATGCTCCTGGGGATTACGTCCATCCTGGCGTCTGTCCATCAGCCAGGGGCCCATGGGGACCCTGTGGAGTGTTAACATCAAGTGGCCCAGCGTTGTCATCCAGTAAAGCACCAGCTCGCATACATGGGGAGGGCAAGGGTCCGAAGTGGAGGGCTGTGAACCGGGGGATGTATGTACCTGGGGGGGGCGAGGGGGCCTGGAGTCCAAGAAGAAAAGACCCGGGTGCAAGGCCGTGGGGCGAGGAAGCCAGCGCGCAGAGTGGGCTTTCTGGCCGTTTTCTGACAGAGGATGATCCAAGGTGGGTCCAGGATGGAATCTCAGGGCTGTGTTGATGAGCTCCTTGAGGGAGAGTGAGGAAGAGGAGGAGAAGAAGGAGAAGGAGGAGGAGGAGGGGGAGGAGGAGGAG
>PVLA01018842.1:0-13588 GCA_004027455.1 Hydrochoerus hydrochaeris
ATTGATCTAGAGAAATCACTCCTAAAATTCATCTGGAACCAGAAGAGACCTAGAATAACAAAGGCAATTCTAAGCAGTAAAGACAAGGCAGGAGGCATCACAATCTCTGACTTGAAGTTATACTACAAAGCTACTGCAATAAAATCAGTATGGTACTAGAATAAAAACAGATCCAAAGATAAATGGAATAGATTAGAAGTTATAACTATGAACACACTCAAACCATTTATGTTTGATAAAGGGGCCAAACATGTTCACTGGAAGAATGATAGTCTCTTTGATAAATGGTGCTGGGAAAATTGACTATCCATATGCCAAAAATTAAAACTAGACCCATGCCTGTTACCATGAACTAAACTAAAATCTAAATGAATCAAAGATCTAAAACACTATTATCTGTTGGAACACAAAGTAGGTAAATATCTTGAAGGCATAGGGGTAGGTAGAGAATTCATGAACAAGAACCAAACCACACAGAAAATACTTCCCAGAATCAATCACTGGGATCACATCTTATTAGAGAGTTTCTACATGTTGAAAGAAATCTCCAGCAGAGTGAAAAGAAAACCCACAAACTGGGAAAAAATCTTAGTGAACTGTCCCTCAGAGAAAAGACTTCGGTCTAGAACTTATAAAGAATTTTCAAAAATCAGACTCACAAAATTTAAAGACCCCCCATCCAAAAATGGACATCAGAGATGAACACACAGTTCTCAGATGAAGAAATACAAATAGCAAATAAATACATGAAAAAATGTTCATCATCACCGGTCATTAGAGAAATGCAAATTAAAACCACACCGAGATTCCATCTCACTCCAGAAAGCATGCCAGGATTAAGAAAACTACCAATAACAAATGCTGCAGAGGCTGTGGGGAAAAATAACTCTTCTGCCCTGTTGGTGGGAGTGTAGACTGGTGCAACCACTGTGGAGGTCAGGCTGGAGACTCCTCAAAAAGCTGGGATTGGAAGTCCCATTTGACCCAGCTATCCTACTCTTAGGCATATTCCCAGAAGAATTGAAAACATCATACCACAGTGATATATGTGTACCCATGTTTATAGCAGCACAATTTGTAATAGTCAGATCTTGGAAACAACCTAAGTGCCCATCAACTGAGGAATGTATAAAAAAAATGGTTGCACTTTTATACAATGGAGTAGTACTCAGCTATAAAGAATGATCACATTGAGATATTTATATATAAATGGATACAAATTGAGTCCATTCTCATAAGTGAAATAAATGAAACTCACATGTATAAATACCCCATAGTCTCCCTAGTGTAAGAAATGGTAAGAGTACGTAAGATTTTATGGCATTCATGATTCCCCATTATATTGCTTTAAAGTCTTATAATGTTTTCATTCATTGCTTGGAGTGGTTTTATTCTATTTTGTTTGATCTTATTATGTGTGATGGTATGAACAGCTACTTTGAAGAAAACAAGACATTATGGCAGCCAATGCTGATTTAATATCATCTTGCTTTGAAATCCTAACATGCTTTTGCTCTTATTGGATTTTAATATGTGTAAAACTATAAACAAATTTTTTATCAAAAATGAGATATTGTGGTAGCCATTGTTCATTTTCTGTTATTTGGTTCAGAATGCCTTGTAATACTTTCATTCTATTGAGTGGTTTTATTCTATTTTTTATGCTTGAAATTATTGTGTTTGAAGCTATGCTCAACTATTTCAAAGAAAGTGACATGGTAGCTACTGTTGATATCCAATTGTCTTGTTGTGAAGTGCTGTGTTGCTTGCATTGTTCTGTTCTAATCTGCTTTATTCTGTCCTCTTTTGTTTTATTCTCTGTAAAATAAAATTAAAATCTAAAAAAAGGACATATCCAGGACTTCTGACATGTAGATTAATGTTCTATATTCATTTTCTAGGACTTCTGTAATAATTTTACCACTATTGAGTAGCCTAGAAAGTCAAAAATTTATTCTCTCACAATTCTAGAGGCTAGAAGTCTGAAGCTAAAGGTGTATGTTAGGCTGTGCTTCCTTGGGGGGGGGGAAGAGTTCTATACTGTCATTTTAAATGTCACTGTCTCCAGTATGTGCTCTCTGGAAACCACACACACACACACACACACACACACACACACACACATCCTTTCTACCTCTATTTCTTCAGTTGTAACTAGTTGTGTGGCCCCATCTAGAGGCAAGAGTATGAAAATAAGCAGTCCCCAGCTTCCTAGGAACAGCTCTGTTCTATGGAAGTGACAGAATTGCCCATGTGTTCCTGCATCATGACCAAACTGGCGGTAAGCAGTCCTGTGCTGAGTTTACTTCACAGGAATGTGATCAGTGGCTGTGTCACTTGTGTCGTAGTGTGTGACCATGGCAGTTAAAATTACTTGAGAGTTGAAGATCAATTTAAGCTCCAAGGCACTCAGAGAGACTATTCTGTGTTCTCTAAGTCACAGCAAAAGAGTAAGAAAAAAGTATTGCTGATCAGCTGCTGATTCGCTTCTGTGATGCTAACCTGCCTCAGTGAGATCTGGTTTATTAATCACTAGTTTTGTGGACTAACTAAGATAGCAGCCATTTCAGTGTATCATAGAGGTGTGTGATCTGGGTTTAGGGAAATAATTTTACTCATTGATTTTTTAAACATGCATTGTATACCAGGCATTTTTAATGATTATGGGTTCAAATATGAATCATGTACACTCTTCCCATTTCAGAGTTTACATGGGCCTGGGATTTAGCTCAGTGGCATAAGTGCCTGCCTGGCAAGCACAAGGTCATGAGTTCAATCCCTAATATCACACACAAAAAAAGTTTACAGTCCAGGTTACAAATAAATGACATGATTATCACAATTCATCATGTACAATTAGACATATACACAAGGTGGACCAAACAAGCAAAGATAAGTATTTTGGCTTACCAGGCCAGGGGTTAAGCTCAGCTGAGTAAGTACCTGCCTGGCAAGTGCGGGGTCATGAGTTTGATCCCAGGTACCAAAAAACAACAAAAACATCTCTGTTTGCTCCCTGGTAGGCACCTGTGAGCCTACCGCCACATGGTCTGAGAATCAAACACACACCCCTGTTAGCAAATAGGACCCAGAGGTTTGAGCATCTCTTGGGAGGATGACCATATGCAATATAGCAAATATGGGGGATTTCCTTCTACCATCTCTTTGAAAGCAAATATTGTTATCACTGTTTTGCTCAATTCTGATCAATGGTACATTCCACCGGACACTTGCACTTATGGTTCCCTGTGCATGGAAGTAGATTCCTATGTGAAACTTCAGAAAGAAGATAAGGTTTGAGTTTACCACAGATTTACATCTTCTCTAAAGCCAGAGAGCACTAGGGTGGCAAATGAAACCTGAAGGGACAATTATCACAAGCTTCCCATGCTCCCTTCATATAAGTGGTTCTGGATTGTGCCCATATCTTCTTTGTTATTAGTATGTGTCCATGATGCATAATAATTAAATTCATTGGTGCATATGCACATCACCCCCGGATCATTTTTACCCTCCTTTTCCTAGTCCCCTCTCCCTCCTTCCCCAGATTCCCTTCCCAGCTCCACAGAGTCTACCTCCCTGCTTCTTCCCATCTCACTTTTATTTTGTATTTTGAAGTGTTTATAATTTGGGTTCCTCATGTTAGGGAAACCAAGCTGCTCATCCATGGAAGCCCTGAAGCCTGCAGAGAAACTGTTCTGAGTAAAGGAAATCAATTCATTCTGTCTGCCTGCTCTCTCTTGGCTCCATTAACACAGTACAAGCACCCCACACCCTCACACCCCTAACCTTTATGTATCACTTGTTCCCCAAGCCTCAAAAAGAAGCAGTTTTCTTTGCTGCAAAAAAGTGTTAAATATATTGACTTTCTTATCTTAGCTTTCCTATCACTCATCTAGTACTCATTTTCTTGGAAGTTAATTATCTGTCTATTTATTAGAAAGAGGGAAAGGATTATTAATTAAGAATCTAGAAGGACATATGAAGAAAAGAGACCATGGAGAACCAAGCATGGTCATGGCACACCTATAATCCCAGTACTTGGGAGGCTGAGGCAGTAAAGGTTTTCTCTAATTCCAGAGCAGCCTGAATTATTTAGTGAAGTCAAGGTCAGCCTAGAATACCTAGTGAGACCCTGTCTCAAAAAAATGTGGGGTTGGGCAGAAAGTATAGTGACAGAATCAGGAGTATAAAGGTATCTGACAAATAGCTCAGTCATCTGTTAAAGGTATTCAAAGAGCACCAAGGAAGAAGCCATGCAAAAGAATCAAACCCTCAACTTCAGGATACAGCCCCTGCCTCTAGGCATATGCACTTGCTCAGAGCATGACAGGTTGTAGAGAGAGACCAATGGGACCCAAGGTTGGTACAAGGACAGGAAAGGGGTCAGATTCCAACAAGACCCCAAGCAAGCTAATTATTGACATCCTCCAAGCCAGTGTTAGCCCTGACTTACATGTTAAATATGGACTCAATTTTTACTTAGGAGAAGCTAAGCTTTGCTGGGAGAATCAAGGAGAAGAAGGGTACTGGAAACATCACTGTGCCTGTTCTTAAAGCAGTGACCTCAAATTGTGTGTAAACAAAATCTCCACCAGAACACAAATTAATTTTTCTTTGAAAGAAACTTACTGGACACTTATTTTCTCACTGCATCTCTCAATCTCACTAGGTATTAACATATCTCCTCTCAATAAAACAGTAAGAAACCTGATATAAATCCTTATGAAAACAATTACTGCTCTTTTCTTACAATTTTGATGATGTCAGAGCACCCCAACCGAGAGATACCAAAGGCAGTGGGCCCTGTGCAGCTGTAAATGAAGGTCCATTCAGCTCCGTCCATTTCACTCAGCTCCTTCACGCTGATGCCCCTCTCTCAGCCTTGCTGTTTCTCTGCCAGACACCTTTGGAAGGTTCTAGGCTCTTGGAGGAAAAAGTCAGGGTGAGAAGAAAGGAAGTACAGGCACAAAGAGGCATCCAAAGTCTCACAGAAAGTACCTTCCGGGGCTTTAAGAGAATGTGTGTCAGTGACAGAAGGAAAACCAACACGGTGAAGGGACAGGAGCCACAGTGAAAGGGAGAGAGCACCCCGCAGGAGGCGAGAATGTTAAGTCCTGGAGCCCGACTTCCTGCACCCATTTCCCTGTTCATTCCTGACTGGCCCAGTGATCTTGGGTAAGTCACTGTACAACTGCACACCTCTGTGTCTTCATGGTAAGAAATTAAATTTCAGGAGGTAACTTTGAGGATTAAATGAGTTAATCCATATAAAGTGCTCAGAAAATATAACTTGTTATTTTATTATTATTGTTTAACTGCTTGGTCATCTTCTAATTACATTTCCTCCAGTAAACAAAATACCTACTTAATGTTTAGCCATATTAACATCTGACTCTTCACTCAAATATGACCAAAGGAAATTCCTTTCCCTACAGAAAAGAAAAGAAAAAGGAATAAAAGAAGAACCCAGAGAAGATAAGTAGACTGAGGTCGAGTCTCACCTAGACCTGCCACCTCAGGGCCCCTTTGGCAGTGAACTAGGCAGGGTGATTTTCCATACATGCAGATGAGATCATATAAAAATTGGTAAATGATTTATCTAAATATACTGGAGCAAATTTAGATTTATACCTGTAATTGTCTCATTCTTGCTTAAAACAGCACATAAAATGTTTTCATAGTGTGAAGAGTGTTATATATGCTACTGAGATTCCCTTAATTCATTGATGAGCCCTTAATAGTGATTCATATCTTATTTGTAAATTAACAATTTTTTGTATATTTAGGTGAGAACACTTTAAATCTACCCTCATAACAATTTTAAATATACAATATTTTGCTATTAACTATAGTCACCTTGATGTATGATAGATCCCTTGAAGTTACTTCTGCCTAACTGAAATGTATGCTTTGACCAATATCTACCTAATCTCCCCATTCCATGGAATTTGATAGCACCATAATTCATATTTTTAATGAATAAACATCTCAAGAAAAAAGTCCATCTACCCATTTGTTTTATTTTATATAAATATTTTGGGGTGTTTAATCTAAATTTTAGTGACCATATGGTAGTGTATCCTGTGTAAAACCCCAGCTCAAGGACAGCCTCTTCCTCTCCCAGTGACTATAGCTGTTCAGCAAAATACAGGAAAGGAAACAGAATGAGGAAGATTTTTCAGGCTTATGCACACTTCATATACAGACTATCAAGAAAAATTTCCTCAAGAGGCATCACTTTAGACTGCTGTGTTTCTAGCACAAAGTTAACTGGTAGATTGTATGTATTTAAGACATATTTGAACAAACAAGCCAAGGAATTAGTGAGTTAATCTTTCCCTAACTACTTCAATTAGTTCACCAAAAATAAGATGGTGGTCAAAATGTATGCAGATGTTATGAATGGTCCCCCTGATACCTCTTACCCTGGTATAGTCTGATTTTTTATTTTTTGGAGAAGGATTTCTCTATGCAGTGCAGGCATCATACCCACACTCACCACTCTGTGCTCTGTCATGTTATAGTCCTCCTCCTCTCAACCTTTGCCTCACTGACTCCTTATCTATCTCATCCATATTGATTTTCTCTTTCTCTCAACCTAAGTCTTTGTCCTTTATAGTTACTTCTGCACACACACATATGTGCACACACACACACACACACACACACACCTGCTGTTCCATTCTTCGGCCACCACAGCCATGAATGCTCTTAAACTCATCTATTACATCACAGTATCCACTGAAGGACTACAAAGTGGCAGAGAAGAGCTAAAAATCACTTTATTTATCCTGAAAGAATAAGAATGATAACAAAAGAAATGGCTGGAAACTAATCATAGTAGCACGAGGGAGTTTCACTGTACAGAACTCTTATTCTAGCAAATGAGAAGTCATCTTCTTCCTTCTTGTTGGGGAAGATGTCAGTGTCACTCCTGGGATCATTGAGCATGCAATGAATCATGTCTTCACTAGTGCCAAGAGAACACTGATTCCAAAGGTAATTAGTAGCTCCAGACAAAAACTAAAGTATTTGAAGATACAACACACAGAATAATGATAGAAATACTCATAATAAAAACAGCTAATATTTGTTATATCTTTCTGTATTATTTAATATAAATTATTTCATTTAATTCTCAGAACAATACAATGAAAAAAGGCACTAATATTACATACATTTTGCAGATGAGAAAATAGAAGCTTAGAGAGACGAAGTAGCTAATAAGAAGCAAACATGAAGAAGGGCTTCAGGTAGACATATCAGTGTACAAACTCAGTTCTGAAACAGAGATTGAGTTGAGAGAAATAATGTTGATGCAACGGTGAAGTATCAACAACTCAAAGTTATTTCAATCAGTGAAAGAAGAGACATAATAAATAAAAAAGAATTAAAATTTTGTACCACAGAAAAGCAAATTTATAAGCACATAATCATGAGGAAAATGCAAATCAAAGCCAGGAGACATCATCTCACATGCATTACAATGATGACTACTACTGAAAAACTGAAACTAAATTTTGAAGAGAAAATAACAAGTTTTGCCCAGGATGTGGAAAAACTTTGCACTGTTGGTGGAAATTTAAACTAAAACTGCTATGAGAAATGGTTTGATGGTTCCTCAAAACATTAAAAATAAAATGAATGTATGATCTAGCAACTCCACTTCTGGGTATATACCTAAAATAACTCAACTGTTCATTGACAAATATGAGTGAATTTGCAAAATCTGGTCTATGCATATTATACACATTGTTAAAAAGATAAGAAATTCTGACATAAGTGATAAAAGTGTGCTAATTGAAAAAAGTACCCAAAAGAAAAATACTATATGACTCCAATATATGAATTACTTATAGTAATCAAATCATTGAGAAAGATGATAGAGTGGTGGTTGACAAAGCTATGAGAATAAGCAGGGGAGTTATTAAATGGTACAGAGGTTGGCAAGAAAGAGAGTTCTACAAATGATATGCATATATTTAATGTTGATGACACTAATTGTAGTGTTGTGCAATTACAAATGGTCAAGATGGTAATTTTTTTTTTTTTGGTACCAGGGATGGATCTCACGACCATGTGCTTGCAAAGCAAGTGCTTATGCCACTGAGCTAAATCCCCAGCCCAAGATGGTAAATTTTGTATGTGCATCTTATCACAATAAAAAATTGAGAAAAAAATAAAATTTACCTTATATGAGCACTTAAAGTACTCTAAGATTGTTGCAAGGAGAAAAATTCGTCACTCATGTTCAAATTTTTAACAAAAGAAATTGCTAAGAACCCAAGGGTCAATGGAACAGAACAGAAGATACAAAAACAGCTCCAGATGCATTCAGCCACTTTACTCGTGACAAAGGCACCAATCATCTTCACTGGAAAAAAGCCTCTTTAATAAATGGTGCTGAGAAAACTGGCTAGGCCCATATCTCTCACCATGCACTAAACTAAAATTGAAATGGATTAAAGATCTAAATATTAAAATAGAAACACAATCTGCCAGAAGATACAATATGTATCTTTTTTCCCATATGTAGTTTTCTTTCCTATTCCTTTGAAATATTTGCTATTCATGTCTTTCTTTAAGTTGATTGATACAATTTAAATATACATAATGATCACATTCATCACAGAATTTGTAGATGTATATTTTGATTTCTCTTTTATCCTCAATCCCCTCCTTTCAGTCTGTCTTCCCCTTCTTATTTCCTAAGATTTGTTTCCATTATATCCTTCTTTTATCTTCCTTCCTTTCTCTCTTAATTCTCTTAATTCCTCTTTCCTTTTGAACAATTTCTTCCTATTTTGCAATATCTATTGCACATTTTGTGGTTCTTTAATTTCTTTCTTTTTATTTTAAAGAGGAAAAAACCCAAGGAAAATAAAGCAAAATAAAATCAATAAAAACAAACCAGAATAAGTGATACAGGACTTCCAAACCTTATGAAATCAACAATAGTTAGCACAATGCCTTTGCTGTCTTCAAAATAGCTGCAAATACCACCTTTGCACATATTAAAAATCAAACAGAATGGGATAGAAACAATAAAAACAAAACAATGAATGCAATAAAGGACATCAAAACAAGCCAGTAATAAATACATTATGGCTTCCATAACATGTCTTGTTATCTTTTAAATAGCTGTTCATGCCATCAGAGTTAACATACACAAAACAAATGAAAATAAATACCCAATGCAATAGAACAATGAAAATGATATTGTTTCCTGGTGGGAATCTCCTTGCTGTGGGGCCAGGTTGTCTTCCTCCACAGTCTGCAAATTTTGCTGACTCACAGGGAGAGGCTTGGGTCTGGCTCTCCCTAAGCTGTCAGCAGCCCGTGCATGACATTAGTTTCTGGAATGTGATCTGGTCCCATGGGGCCTGGTTTCTCTCCCTCCAGAGTCCACTAATGGCCTCTATTGTACATTTTGGTCCTTTTTAACTCTTTCAGTTTCTCAACCAGGGGTACAATGCAATACTGATACATGTGTGTCCCATTTATTTCACTTAAAGTATACCCCAAAGTACAATCACTTACCTAGAAATGTCTTGAATTTATACTTTTTTCTGGCTGAGTAGTACTCATTACATTAAAAAAAACACATCTTTTTTATCCATTTTTCAAAACCACTGGTCATTTAAGAGATGCAAATTCAAACAATGCTGAAATTCCATCTCATTCTAGAAACAATGGCTGTCATGAAGAAATCAACTGATAACAAAAACTGGAGGGGCTCTGGAGAAAAAGAAACACTTCTCCACTGTTGGAGAGAATGTGGACTAGTGCAACCACTGTGGAAATCTGTGGGGAGATGCCTCAAAAAAACTAGGATTAGAGGTCCCCATTTGACCTAACCCTGCTGAACATCTTCTCAAAAGAATTGAAAACATCAGACCACAGTGATATATGTGTACCAATGTTTACAGCAGCACAGTTTGTAATAGCAAAATCTTGGAATCAAAACTAGAACAAGTGAAATGCATGAATACAGGCGTAGGCAAAGATGTTCTGGAAATAAAAAAAAAAACATGATTTCCTAGGAAGTATTACAAGGAATCAACAATGGAAGATAACCTTAGATGAAAAAGCTTTTGCACAGCAAAAGAAACCACCAACAGAGTGAAGAAACAATTCCCAGAATGGGAAAAAATTAACAACTATTTCCCAAAGAACTAGTATTTACAATACATAAAGAAAAAAATCAGAACTTCCTACCAAATTTAAAGATGCAATCCAAAAATGGGCATCTGAAATGAAAAGATTATTCTCAGATGAAGAAACACAAACAGCAAATAAATATATGAAACAGTGTCCAACATCTTTGATCATTCAAGAGATGCAAGCTAAAACAACACTGAGATTCCAACTCATTCCATAAAGAATGGCTGTTATCAAGAAATAAACAAATAACAAATGCCAGCAAGATAGTTGGTGAAAAAGGCACCTTTCTCCACTGGTGGTAGGAGTGGAGAACACTTCAATTACAACCAATATGGAAATCAGTATAGGGATTCTTCAAAACAATTGAAATTAGCAGTTTCACTTGAACCAGCTATTTCCCTACTTGGTATCTTCCCAAAAGAGTTAAAAGCATCATACCAAAGCAATATATGGACACCCATGTTTATAGTGGCACGGTTTGTAGTAGCTAAACCTTACAAACAGTCTAAATACCTATCAAAGAATGAATGGATAAAGAAGATGTGGTTTTCATATGCAATGGAGTATTACTTTGCAATACAGAAGGATAAACTTGAGACATTTTTAGGTAAATGAATGTACCTTAAGAATATACTTTTAAGTGAATTAAATTGGACACACACATTTAAATGTCACATTGTTTCTCCAGTGAGAAACCAAAAGGGTAAATAAGGACCAAAATGTATAATAGATATTGGGAAGTAGAAAAAATGTTGAAATGAGAAGAATAACATTGGAGAGGGGAAAAGACAGAAGGAAAAGTAAAACAAACTTTTGTAAATAAGGAGGGTAAGAAAGGTTGAATGGGCAAGAGGAGTGGGGCAAAAAAGAAATAAATATATGTTACATACAGGCCCAAATTCCCTGTGCTTAGTGTGATCCTTATATCAAAAGTGTACCAATAAAACTAATTTTGAAAAAGAAATTAGTAAGAAGCCAATAAGACAAAAAAATGATGATAAAGGTATCAACACAGAAATTCTACTTTTAGTCTAAGATTGCTATTTGTCTAGTTTTTTTCTCTTAGGAGAAATAGATCCACAAAACCTTTCAATACAAATGTTATAGTAGCTTTATTTCTAGTATCCAAACATCATAAATGAACCAAATATGCATCAAATTGAGATTAAACAAATTTTGACATATCCTTGTAATGTGACATTATTTGGCAATTAAAATGAATTACTAAACATGTGACAACACAAACCAAATTCAAGAACCCTAAGTCAAGTGAAAGACTTCAGATACAGAAGGCCACATACTCTATGATTACACTTACATAAGGTCCTACAGTAGACAAAAACTAGTATATAGTAATAGAAATCAAAAGTGGTTACCTCTGAATGAAAAAAGTAGAGGGAGTTTCTTTGATGAAAATATTCTCATTATTGAAAGGCACGTCCATCCCAGTTACATGTATTTGCCACAATATGGAATATTTTTGAAAATCAAGAAGCACTAAACATCAATGGAAGAAGCAAAAATATAAATATATTCTTCTCATGAGTTTTTTATATCATAAGCAATGATTAATCCAAAAAATATAATACCACGTGACACTCAAGGCAATAACATTTAAAAGTGAAAAGAGAGTAAAGAAATCGAAATATTAGGTAAAAATTCCACTAAAAGTGATAAAATGTTTGTATAAATTATCTTGTCACATATATATTTTAATTTAATAGCAATCAGTAAGAAAAATATACAAATAGTATGAGCAAAAACATCAAATACAAAGCAAGACTAAATCTTGAAAATGTTCAAGTTACCCACAAAAAGCAAGAAAATAGAAATTAAGGAATAAGACACAGAAATAAAAGAGAAATCAAATAATAAAGTAGTAGACAAACATTAACACATTAATCATTATCTTAATACAAAAAATTTTAAAATATACCAAATTTAAAAAGACAGATATCAATGTGGGTTTAAAAAAAGGAGACTCAACTATATGCTGTTTATGAGAAACTATTGTTTAATTTAAAGGCAGTTTGGTTGAAAATAAAAATGATGGAAACTTTTCATGCAAACATTTAAAAATAAGGATGATGACTGTATTAATTTCAGATAATAGGAAACTCAGAACAAAGAAAGTTGCTAGAGAAAAAGTGACCTATTTCATAATATTAAAGAATTTATCAGGAAGATATAGATCCTAAGTATGCATGCATCAAACATAATCTCAAAACAAATGATGCCAAATTACAAGAACTGAAAGGAGAAATATACAAAAGCATAGTTGTAATTTGGAATTTCAACAGATCTCTTATTATACAAGGAACAGATCTTAGTAACTGATAGAACCACTAGACAAAATCTTCATAAGGATATAGAAGAATGGCCAACAGTCAAACAGGATCCAGTGGATATGTACAAAACCTTCCACCATAAAACAGAAGACTACTCTTTACTTTTCCAAATACCCATGGGCGTTCATCAAAATTGACTTTATTTTGAGCCATAAAATAAGCCTCATCAGTTAAAACTATTCACCCAAACTCTTTTATGATCATACCGTAATTCCATCTTGGTGTGGCTTGAAGAATTGGAAACTAATAACAGATAGAGATGAAAACAATCTCTAAAAACTTGGAAATTAACATCACATTTCTAAATATATATTGCTAGTTAAAAAGGAAATGATAAACGAAATTTAAAAATATATAATATATATAAAAGTATAATAGATACAATAGCTATTGTAAAAGTGAAAGGGAAGGATATAATGGTATGTATAGTGTGTAAGACAGATGATCATATTACTGAGCTTTTGTTTCATCATTGAACCAAAGAGTTTCTACTGTCAATGTTTGAGTGTCTAGTCACTTTTTATGCTTTGATTTTGTAACTTTAACAACTATTGTTAAGATGACAATATGTGATTATCAACTAGCGATTTTATGATGTTAATTTTTTTAGATTCTGTATTCTACTTTACTTGTTTTTTTCTATTTTGTCCTTTTAAAATTTTTCTTTTATTTCTCTCTTAAAATAAAAATAATAAAAAAGCAGAGCATGAATGAAATGAAAATATAATTTAAAAAAGGGTGTGGGATGTGACTTAAGCAGTACCAGAAGGAATATCATAGCACCACATCTCAACATTAGAAAAAAACATTCTCTAAAATAGACCATATACTAACCCACAGAACATATTTAAGTAAATGCAAAAGAATTGAAATTATCCCTTGCATGTTATCAGATCATAGCACCATGAAACGAGAAATTAATGATAAAAGAAACTGCAAAAAACCCCACAAAGACATGGAAATTGAATAATACACTCCTGAGCAATCAATGGGTCACAGAGGAAATTCAAGAAGAAATTGAACAATATCTACAAGCCAATGAAAATACAAATACAACTTACCTGAACCTGTGG
>PVLA01018843.1:0-13585 GCA_004027455.1 Hydrochoerus hydrochaeris
GGATGTGTCCGATGGTGGCTTTGGGGAAGGATTGCAGGAGGAGTGTAATGCAGCCTCACCCTGAGTTAGTGTCTCATCAATTTTGGGGTCTGTATGACGTTGAGTCAGTAATTCAGAAATTAGAGTCCAATATGAAAAAGAAATTACTGGTACCTTCTCAGGACCAAAAGTTTTATAATAATCTTTAAGAGCATCACCTGCTCTTTCCCATCATTTAGTATCAATGGAGCCCTCTGGAGGGAACCAGGGGCACACCTTATGTATAAATTGAAAATACTGCAATAAATCTTTAGTTTTAACCTTTATCCCTCTCGCTTTGAGGGCCTTACTAAGGCTGGCAACGAACAATTCGTGTTCACTTAATGCTTGACCCATGCCGATTACGTTCACTTACCGTGATTCGGATGAGACATCAGGCAGTCGTCTGTACAGATCACAGGGACGGAGTCCCCCCAGCTACCGTGGCCATGGCTTTTCCTATGAACGAATCTCGTTGACCTCCTCGTATTGGGGCTCCACGCTGGGCGCCACTTGATCCGGCCTGCGGACCAATGCATGGGTTTTCCCCTAGAGGAAGGAAAACGGGGCGGGGGCAGGGTCAAGAGAGAGAGACGGAGGCAAGTTGAAGTTTCCCAATCAAACCTCGTTTTATTGAACAAAGCTCCTGGCTTATAAAGAAGCGGGGGCAGGAAGTTACGGATGGGTCACTGTCATTTCCTGGGTGGGGCGAAAGGATCCTGGGAAATGTAGGCCGACGCACTGGATGCCCACAGGAGGGAGAGATGGAGCGGCAGCCATGAAGCTATCATGCTGCTCCCTACATGGACACAAGTCCTTTGTCTGAGGGGTTGCTGGTTAAATTTTTTTCCACCCTGTTGGTTTTCTTTTCACTCTGTTGGTTATTTCCTTTGAAGTGCAGAAACTTTTCAATACTGTGAGATCCCATTTGTTGATTTTTTGAAGAGTTTCCTATGCAGTTTGCATTTTGTTCATGAATTCTCTGCATACCCCTATGTCTCCAAGACTTCTACCTACCTTGTCTTCCAGTAGATTTAGTGCTTCTGTTTCAATATTAAGGTCTTTGATCTATTTAGACTTTAGCTTTGTGCATGGTGATATGTGTGCGTCTAGTTTCAGTCTTTGGCATGTGGAGAGCCAATTTTTCCAACACCATTTATTTAAGAGACTATCCTTCTTCCAGTGGAAATATTTAGCCCCTTTGTCAAACATCAAGTGACTGAGTGTCTTGTAGTTGTGCTTGCATCTTCTAATCTGTTCCATTGATCCTCAAGTCTATTTCTTTGGCAGTACCAAGCTGATGTTATCACTGTGGCTTTAAAGTAATCTTCCAAGTCTGGAATTGTGATGCCTCATGCCTTGCCTTTGTTGCACAGCATTGCCTTTGCTATTCTAGGTTTCTTATGTTTCTATAGGAATGTTTTATCTAGATCTGTGAGGTATGTCAGTGGTAGTTTGATTGGGATTGCATTAAATCTGTATAACAGTTTTTGGAGTATAGCCATTTTCACAATATTGGTTCTTCCTAACCAAGAGCAAGGAATGTCCTTCCATTTTCTAATATCCTCTTCAATCTCGTTTTTCAGCATAGTATAATTTACAGCATATAGGTCTCTTACATAGTTAGGTTGATTCCTAAGTACTTATTTTTTTTACATGTCATTGTAAAGGGCAATATTTCCATAATTTATATCTCAGTGAGTTTTTTGTTTGTGTATAGGAATGCTATTGATTTTTGAGCATTGACTTTGTATCCAGCAATACTGCTGAACTTGTTTATTACCTCTAGTAGTCTTTTAATGGAGTTTTTTGGGTCTTCTATATAGAGTATCATGTCATCTGTAAATAGTGATAATTTAACTTCTTCCTTTTGAATAATGAGAGACTCAAGTTACAATAAACAAAAATGTACATTACATTTACATAATGAATTTTAGCATCATTTTGACTAACTGGGAACCCAGGTAAAAGCATGCTTTAAAGTCTATTACCCAAATTAAACTTTGATTAAATGATCCAAAAATTTTAAAAAAGAAAAAAAATTGTTGAGCTCAAATAAAAAAGAAGAGATGTTTACAAAATGGACAAACATGGACAGACAACCTCTACAGACTCGGACAGAAATAGAAACAAACAGAGTTGACAGCATCCACAAAATCTAAGTTCCCAGGGGCTGTTTACACACTGGTATCATATCCTTTTGCTGAACTAGCTTGCTTCTTACACCCTATGTTCCCGGGGTTGGAACCTGTCACCTCTGGCACCCCATGTGCCCAGGACAGTTTTTGAGGTGCTCTATAACCTTGGGCACTCCTGTAGAGGCTCTTGTGCTTTTGCCTCTGCATCTGTGAATGATCACTAGCTCAGTTGACTCCCAACTACTGCTTCACAGATTGGGCAAACAGGTACACAGGCAGACTGACAAACATCTTACACAATCATCTTTACCCTTCCATCATCTAGTATGAAGATCTTACTGAAGGACCCTTCCTAGCTTATTTCTTTTACCTGAATGAATTTTCTTGCTGCTGTTATAGTTCCAACATTAGAAAGATTTAAAATTTTGATAGTATACACTGCCCAGTTAAGTGTAGGTAAAATTCCCCTTTTTTGATTTGTAATTAAATTTTGAGCAAGATTAATAATTTTTAGCCTGTATCTAGGTTAAATGGAATTGTTTGCCCCATAATTATACAACTAGTGAAAGCAATATACTTTTTTTTCCTCCTGGAAAAGGGGTTTCTAACAGGCCTGTTTATAATTGACCCCAGAGAATAAGGGAGTTTCATCACCCCACTCTTTACTCCTGATGAATACAATATCAATGCACTCCATTAATGACTACTGACCTAGTGGAGGGAGTTATATGAGGGCACATGCAGCATTATATCAATGACATATTGAGGGACTGTGAATGGGGAAAATTCAACACAGGCCAAATTATGGGATAGGGCCTGACAAAAAAGATGAACTTATGCAGAAGCACAGACCAAGTCACTGGAGGGGTCTGGTCATTAGGATTTTCAAAAGCAAAAAGCAACTAGGAATCTGGATGCAAAAGAACACAAGAGCATCTTTTAAATCTAAGACTAAATTGCATTCATTGTTTTGTTTTTATTATTTTTATTCTATTCTCTTCTGTTTGACTTTTACTATGTCCAAAGTTATCTGCAGCTGTTTTGAAGACATCAAAAGGCATCATGGTAACTATTTCTGATTTTGTAACATTCTGAAGTCCTGTATCTCTTACACTGGTTTGTTTTGATTGTTTTATCCTTTTTAAAAGAAAATAAAATAAATCTAACACCAAGAAACAATTGGCACCCTCAGGGATCTGGGAAATGTCAGAGTATGTGTTGGGCCCTAGGCGGATGGGCGCTGCCTCCTCCTTTACTAATCCAAAATCCTGTACCAATCTTCAAACTCAGTGAGTTTCTGGATGCCCAAAATTGGAGTGTCCCCAAATTGAAGTGTTACAAGGACTGTTAACACAGTGTAAGTAATGCTTGTGTCCTTAACTTGTCAATTATAGGCAACAGTCTTCTTTTAGCTTCAGATCTCAGGGGAAATTATTTCTGCTGGGAAAAAACAGTGGGTTCTTTAAGCTGTCTTTGCACTGCAGTAGCTCCCCTTCCTTTTTCCAATTGTGCCCTTCAGAGTCTCTACTTCAGCATTTATTTTGGTCTCCACTAGAGGGAGGTAACACACCTGACTAGGGTGCATGTATACTACAGCATTTAAACAAGATTAAATTTTCTCTCCCCAAAGAGGGGAACTGGGCTTTCAGGTATGATCAAAAAGGAATGAGAGAAAAGAAAGCCACCTGAGTGACAGCCTAAAGGGTGTGAAAATAAAGAATCACCTCCCCACCAGTAACTTCTTTCCCTGAGCTATGGTGGCTGGAAGAAAGCCAGGGTTGAAAAGAGGAACTGAATGCCTACTTCCATGTTCAGCAAGAGGCTTTTCCTTCTACAGGCATAATTGTCCACGTTTTCTCTGTGGAAAGAACATTTTGGCCAAATGGAGAGAGCAAGGACTGTCACAGGGCCCTTCTGTTTTGTTGAATTTTCTGGCAGGACAGGCCTGACCCCTGGACCATTCCTTCCTGGGGCTAGTCTTGTTGTAGGCAGCTAAGTTAGATAGATATACAATCAGAAGTGAGTTGGGCTCTCAAATAGTCAGTGGACATAAAGACTTCGAAATTGTGGCTGGATGTGCATCTGAAGAAACCAGGCCTTAAAACAAAGATGCAGTAGCCGGGCCTAAATTGCCTAAGGGATAAGAAGTAACCTGGAATTATAGTATAATTAACACCACCTGGTCAAGGAACTACAGCAAGGTATCAATTGCCCAAGGTGAGGAACCAGAACATCCAGCCCCACCCCTTCCCCAAAATGTCTTTGTTCTACGTACCCTTGTTACATGACCCATGTCCCTATCGGATCACTATTAGATACACTTGCAATCCTTTAGGTTGATTATATTGACCCACATTGTGATTTTGCTGTCTAAATTACCTTTGACAAAGGGTCCCACTGCAACCCACTTCCAGGACCTCCCTTCTCCCCTTTTCTTTTAGCCTTTGAAATCTGCTTTCAGGGGACAAGAACTCAGCCCATCTGACATCTTGCAAGCTGGGAGCTATATTTCTGTGTCATCTTGGAGGTTGTACTAAGATGATTGGAAAGAGGTAAAAGTTTGCTTTTGTTTCATGATACCCCTAAGTATTTTGACAAAATTCTGGATTGTGGCTCATTTCAGTAATCAAAAATTTTCATCCATTGTTTAGTGTTTGCTTATTCCTTCTGTTGGTTAAAAATTGAGAGCAGGAAAGACTGCAAGGTGTTCATATCAGGTTTCTTTGGTGGGAGGTTTTTTTATTTTTGCAGGCAGAGCTCCTCTGTTATATTATCATTTCACATATGCTGCATTTAAATTTAAACTTAATTCTATGCCAATTGCTGCATTTTCTTGAGTTGGCTTGTTTGTCAGTAACAAGATGACTTGATTTTTTTATACATATGTTTGAAATGGTCTTTTGAATCTCTAATTGCTTTGCTCCTCCCACTCACAGGTTAGACCCCAGGTTTTACAGTTCATCTCTGTTGTGGATATTTGTTATCACTGTCATTAAATGGTAATATTCATTTTATACAATTCTGAAAATCTTTTTTTCCTTTTTAGCTAGAAGCTCCTGAATCCCTAGAATTTGAATGCTCATCTCTAGGCATCCCTTTATAAATGACATATCCCCACCCCGGGTTAGAAGAGAATCAGAATTCATGCTCATTCAGAAAGGCATACATAAGAGTTTTGGCTGATCCAGTGCCTGGGAAAGGGTTTTCTTCTGTAGGATCCATAGATGAAAACATGTAGTTGTTCAGGTCTCTTGGTCATTGGCTCAATGTTTCACTGGCAACACTTGCCTTCTTAAACATGGCTGTTCTAGCAGGAATCAAGAGTGGCCTGTACTTTTGTTAACACACTCTGGAGCTGGAAATGAGGTTTACAGAGGAGGTAGTTGTGTGTGTTGCAAAGGGTGGCTATTCCAGCCCTACCTATTTTTTGGCTACTCTGCAGATGCCAGCCACCTGCTCTGGAGCAGAGAAACATCAAGAGCATGTGTAAACCAAGTAGGGATTCAAAGTGTCACCCTATTTTTCCCTTGCTGTTTTGCAGGTGGAAAACCCAATGTTAAGTGCCCTTCCTTCTTTGGAGTGTATTCTTAAGAACTGGAAGTTGTTTGACCTTCACACTCTGAGGAATATCTGTTCAATATTGTTCTGTACCCTTGCATGGGCTGCCTATTCCCTGGAGACAAAAGAGAATGCAGAGGGAAGTGCTGATTGAGGTACTGTTTTACAGTGGTGATGTACTGTGAGAGACAGAATAAGGTCCGAGGTGTCTTATGTTTAGGCTTTCTCTGCTGAGACACAATCCTGACTTGTGTTTGCATTGTAGATGTGGGGACACTGGAAAACCAAATGCCTGTAGACCTTGGCACATGGTCTGATGATTTACCATTACTGAGTCTGAGTCTCCCTATCTTACAGACAAGATTTTCAAAACAACTGTAAATGAGGTCTCTACTGGGCTGTATCCACCTCTATCTGATTTTGACAGGAGGTGGGTAAAGAATTTGGTCCTACCTGAGCCCAAGTGTCCTTTGTGGTCAGTGGCCTCATCCAGATCAAATAAGGTCTGGGATGGTTTTCAGACAATCTAAGTACACTGAGTTTTTATAGGGGATTTGCTCAGACCTGTGAACTGAACTGGAAAGATGTAATATTGCCCTTAGGTCAAACATTGACTTGTAGTGAAAAACAAGTGGCAGTACAGGCTGATATTACATTTGGAGATGAATATCATTTTAAAAGACCAGAAGAGAGTCAGGCATAATGGCACATGCCTGTAATCCCAGAACTTGGGGTGCTGAGGCAGGAGGATTGCTGTGAATTCAAGAACACCCTGGGCTACAAATTGAGCTCAATACCAGCCTGAACTGCATATCAAGACCCTCTCACTAAAAGGCCATAAACAAAAACAAACTAAAAACCAGAAACAATCAGAAGAGAGACAGCAGGTGGAACAGATAGTTCCCACTGGAACCAAGGCAGTTTCTGTAAAAGATTCCTACTTGCTTTCCTAGATGTAAAATTGTTTATCCTTCTGACCCTCATTACAAGAGAACTGTTAACTGCTGACCTACAAGAAAAATTCTGAGTCATCTATTTATAGTTACAAACCTAAAAACTGTAAAGGATTGTTGCAGTTCAATTTGGGCAGTATGTGAGAGCACTCTGATTTAAAATAATTGTTTTTGTTTTTTTATATTTGTCCATTCATCTTTTAATTGTTTTTTTTTAAATTCAAAACATCCATTTCTTATTGGAAGTGGTCAAAACAAGAAAGGCAGTAATACATTATTTTTTGAAATACAAGTGGTCTTCTCTCTGTAAGCTCCATCACATCAATAGAACAAAATGAGTTTAACATCTCTCTTAAGATAATTTTTCATAAACATTTTTCACAGAAAAAATACCTTGGAAGCAGATCAAAACTGCTTTAATAACTCCACTGTGGGCCTGCCCTGCCACCAGGAACTTAGCAGAAGCCTGCATCAGGGGTAAGCTACCTGGAACCTCTCCCAAGGGCCTTCCCTGCCACTGGGAACTTAGCAGAAGCCTGCATCAGCCATAAGCTGCTAGAAGCCTCCACCATGGGCCACCCTGCCACTGGGAACTTAGTGGAAGCCTGCATCAGCCATAAGCTGCCAGTAACCTCCACCGTGGGCCTGCCCTGCCTCCTGGAACATAGCAGAAGCCTGCATCAGGTGTAAGCTGCCTGGAACCTCCCCCGAGGTCCTGCCCTGCCACTGGGAATATGGAGAAGGCACTCCCAAGACTGAAATCTTCCCTAGGCTGCTTATGCTGGGCTCACCCTCACACCTGGAACATCAAAAGAGCTCAGCAGGCTCCAGTTAGTGTGAAAAAATTTGGAACTTTGCTCCCAGGTGGTGAACCTTGGACTATAGTATATTAACTGTATCAATGTGGTCAGTATGTCCCTAAAATAGAGGTGTACAGGGGATAAATAAGGCCAATAGTAAAATGCCCTCCAACTAACTGTAAGACTTTGGTGAATCTGAAAAGAGTGTTTGTCATACCCTCTGACACATAGAAAACATCAGGCAGAGTGAAATGACAAAATCAAAAAGCAAAATGCAGTCTCAAGCATACAGTTCACCAGAAGCAAGTATAGAAGACATTGAAATACAGGACCCCAAAAGTAACACACTGGGAATCCCTGAAAAGATAGCAAGTGAAATAAAAAAAAAACTGCATCAGGTTATAGAGGAAATCAAATTAGAAGTAGTCTTGTATGTAAAGATAGAAATAACAACTTTAGTAAAGGAGGTGTTGAACGCAGCTAAAGAAGAACTAGAGAAAAAACTGCATGAGCATGGGAAACTGATTGAAACTTTGATCAAACAATATAGAAAACAAGTAGAATTCATGAAAGAAACTCAAAGAGACATCCAAGAAACAAAAAATTCTATTGAAAACATGCAAAACTGCCTAAAGGAAGCTGAGAATAGGATTTTGGACCTTGAGGATAGGATCACAATTAGTGACAAGTAAAGGATAGAACTTTTAAAAATAAAAAAGTAGCACAAAACAACAATCCAGAAGCTTCATGATGATGCCAAGAGCAACAATATAAGAATAATGGGCATTAGCAAAGATACAGGAGTCCAGGAAAATTACATACATAAAGTATTTACAGAAATAAGAGCAGAAAATTTCCCAAACATGGGGAAAAATCTGATATGCAGATAAATGAGGCATATAAAACACCAAATAGCCACAATTACATTAATCCACAACAAGTCACATAATAATTAAGGTCTCAGACATACAGAATAAAAACAGAATACAAAAAGCTATTATAGAAAAGACACAATGCAACAATCAAGGAAAGCCCATTAGAATCATGGCAGACTTTTCAGCACAAACCATCAAGTAAAGAAGACCTTGGAGTGAGGTAGTGCAAGCACTGAAAGAAAACAACCTTCAACCCAGAATGATGTACCCAGCAAAATTTTCATTCAAATTTAATGGAAAAACAAGATACTTCCATGACAAAGAACAACTGAAGAAATTCATGTCCACCAAACCAACCCTAGAAAGAGTACTGAAGGACATATTAGACAGAGATAAAAATGACCACAGTCCCCAATATAACAACAGAAATAAACCACCAGGTAGAATAAGCAATTAAATAAGAGGAAAAGTAGAAAGAAACAACTTGAACATAACATGGCAAAGTTGAGCCAGTACATATCAGTGATATCCATAAATATAAATGGCCTCAATTCACCTAAGAAATGGGTTGACAGAATGGATCAAGAAACAGGATCCCAAAATATGCTGTATACAAGAGACACATCTGACCCAGAAGGAAACTCATAGATTAAAAGTCAAAGGGTGGAAAACAGTGTTTCCTGTAACAGGAACCCAGAAAAAAGCAGGGGTACCCATTCCATTTGCAGACAATGTGAACTTCAAACCTAAAATGATTAAAAGAGATAGAGAAAGTCACTACATACTTGTTAGTGGAAAAATTCCAGAGGAAGGACTAACAATTATAAATATATATGCACCAAATACAGGAGCACCCAACTATATAAGACAGATACTAATGGACATGAAAAACCAAATACACAAGAACACAATTATAACTTGAGATCTTAACAGCCCATCATCACAAAGAGATAGATCAACTAGACAATAAGTCATCAAAAAAACAACAGAACTGAATCATACCTGTGAGCAATTGGACTTAGTAGATGTTTACAGAGTGTTCCACCCAACCACATCAGAATGCACCTTCTTCTCAACTGCACAAGGGACACTCTCAAAAATAGACCATATATTACCCCTTAAAACATTCTTAAGTAAATGCAAAGGTATTGAAATCATACAATGCATAATATCTGACCGTAGTACACTGAAGTTGGAAATTAATGGCAAAAGAAACTGTAAAACCTGTGTAAATACATGGAAATTAAATAACAGCCTTTTGAACAACCAGTGAGCTACAGATTAAATTAAAGGAGAAATAAAGCAATACCTAAAATTCAATGAAAATATAGAAACAACCTATTGTAATATTGGGATGCAATGAAAGTGGTCATAAGAAGGAAATATATAACAATAAATTGTCATATCAAGAAAACAGAATGGGCAAAAATAAACAACCTAATGCTCCATTTCAAGTTTCTAGGAAAAGAAGAGCAAGCTAAACCCAAAGCTCATAGAACAGAGGAAATTGTAAAGATTAGACCAGAAATCAATGCAATTGAAACTAAAAAAACCAAAGAATTAATGAATCAAAAAGCTGTTTTTTGAGAGAATAAACAAAATTGACCAACCACTAGCTAACATTATCAAAAGAAAGAAATAAAAAACACAATTTTATGCAATAAGAACTGAAAAGGGAGAAATTACTACAGATCCCATGGAAATTCAAAAGATCATAAAGACCTATTTTGAAAATCTCTACTCACAAAGACTGGAAAACTTGGAGGACATGGACATATTTCTAGAAACATATGAACTACCAAAGCTCATCCTAGAAGATACAGCAATTTTGAACAATGCAATATCAGCTATTGAAATTGAAAATGCAACTAAATCTTACCAACAAAGAAAAGCCCAGGTTCTGATGGATTCACAGCAGAATTCTACAAGAAATTTAGAGTAGATTTGGTGCCAGTACTCCTTAAACTCCTGAATGATATTGAGAAGAAAGCAATACTCCCTGTATGATTCCTGGAGGCAAGTATTACTCTGATACCAAACCAGAGGAAGATTCAACCAAAAAGGAGAACTATAGGCCAATCTCAGAAGTGAACATTGATGCAAAGATTCTCAACAAAATACTGGCAAATAGAATGCAGCAAATCATGAAGAAGTTTATACATCATGACCAAGTGGGGTTCATTCCAGGAATGCAGGGATGGTTTAACATATCAATAAATATGGTTTAGCAAAACAATAAATTTAATACACCACATCAACAGTGCCAAAAACTAAAACATGGTCATCTCAATAGATGCAGAAAAAGCTTTCAATAAAGTCCAACACATGTTCATGATAAAAACCCTTCAGAAACTTGGAGTACACCATGTCTACCTCAACCTTATAAAGGCCATCTATGACAAACCATCAGCCAACACTATACTAAACTGGACAAAAACTGAAAGCTTTCACTTTAAAATCAGGAACAAGACAAGGATGTCCACTCTCACCACTCCTTTTCAATATAGTTCTGCAAAAACTAGCCAGGGCAAGCAGACAAGAGAGAAAAATAAAAGGAGTAAAAATAGGAAAGGAAGAAGTTAAATTTTCCCTATTTGCAGATGACATGATACTCTACGTAGAAGACCCAAAAAACTCCACTAAAAGACTACCAGAGGTACTAAACAAGTTCAGCAGTGTAGCTGGATACAAAGTCAATTCTCAAAAATCAATAGCAATCCTATACACAAACAAAAAACTCACTGAGAGAGAAATTGTGGAAATACTGCCCTTACAATAACATGTAAAAAATGAAATACTTAGAAATCAACCTAACTAAAAATGTAAAAGACCTATATGCTAAAAATTATAATATGCTGAAAAAGAAGTTTGAACAGGATATTAGAACATGGAAGGACATTCTTTGTTCTTGGTTAGGAAGAACCAACATTGTGAAAATGGCCATACTCCCAAAACTGTTATACAGATTTAATGCAACTCCAATCAAAATACCATTGACATACCTCACAGATCTAGATAAAATGTTGCTAAAATTCATTTGGAAACATAAGAAACCTAGAATAGCAAAGGCAATTCTAGGCAACAAAATCAAGGCAGGAGGCATCTCATTTCCTGACTTGAAACAGTATTATAATGCCACAGTGATAAAATCAGCTTGGTACTGGCAAAGAAATAGACCTGAGGATCACAGGAACAGATTAGAAGATGCAAGCACAACTACAAACACACTCAGCCACCTGGTATTTGACAAAGTGGCTAAATGTGTCCACTGTAAAAAGGATAGTCTCTTTAGTAAATACTGTTGAAAAAATTGGCTCTCTACATGCCAAAGAATGAAAATAGAACCATGCATATCACCATGCACAAAACTAAAGTCTAAATGGATCAAAGACCTCAATATTAAAACAGAAACACTAAATCTACTGGAAGACAAGTTAGAAGTTGCACACATAGGGGTAGGCAGAGAATTCATGACCCAAATGCAAACTGCACGGCAAACGCTTCAAAGAATCAACAAACGGGATATCACATTGTTGAAAAGTTTCTGCCCTTCAAAGGAAATCACCAACAGAGTGAAAAGAAAACCCACAGAGTGGGAAAGAATTTTAGCCAGCAACCCCTCAGACAAAGGACTTATGTCTACATACATACAAAGAACTGAAAAATATCAAGCCCCCCAAATTCAAAGACCCTTTCCAAAAATGGGCATCTGAGGTGAACATAATGTTCTCAGAGAAAGATATTCAAATGGCAAATAAATACATGAAGAAATGTTCACCATCACTGGTCATTTGAGAAATGCAAATTAAAACAACATTGAGATTCCACCTCACTCTGGAAAGAATACCTGCCATCAAGGAATCAACTGATAAAAAATTTTGGCGAGGCTGTGGGGAAAAAGGAACACTGCTTCACTGTTGCTAGGAATGTAGATTGAGGCAACCACTGTGGAAATCCATATTGAGAATTCTCAGAAGGCTAGGATTGGAAGCCCCATTCAATCCAGCTATTCCCCTCCTGGGTATTTTCCCAGAAGTACTGAAATTTCATATCACAGTGACATATTTTGCACCCATGTTTATAGCTGCACAATTTGTGATAGATAATTCCTGGAAACAACCAAGATGCCCAACAACTGCAGAGTGGATGAAAAAGATGTGGCATTTTTATACAATGGAATATTCCTCTGCTATAAAAAACGATTATCTTGAGGCCTTCATAGGTAAATGGAGACAACTTGAGACTATCCTCATTAGTGAAATAAATAAGAATCATATTTATAAATATCATACTGTGTCTCTAGTGTAAAAAGTAAAGAACTACAAGTGTAATAAAACCAAAATGTGTAATTATTACTGTAAAAAAGAGAGGAAAAGAAAGTGCTCTAAGTGATATAACTGCATGTATGTTTGAGTATGTAAAATAGATGACCATATTCCTGAATCTTTATTGGATCTTTGAGCAAAACTTTTTTTAGTCTGACTGTTTGAATGTTTACTATGTACCCTTTAACTATCTTGAACAACTACATCCAGGATGACAGTATTTAATTTATAAATTACTGATTTCTTAGTGGGGCTTTTTCTCACGTTCCTTTTATTTCTTGCTTTTTTTTCTTTCTTGTAGAATTCTGTATTCTTACTATCCTTTTTTCTGTATTGCTATTTTTTCTTCTCTTTAAAAAATATTTTAAAATTGTATAGTTGCTTTTGTAAAAAAAGAGGAAATATGAAGCACTATAAAGATATACCTGAATGTATATTTAGGTGTGTGGGATTGATAACCATATTTATAGGTTATTCTTGGATTTCTGAACAGGTCTGTTTGCACTCTCACTACTTGAGTGTTCACTTTTTGTGCTTTAATTTAATAACTTGAAAAACTATTTCTAAAAGAATAATATGTAATTTACCAAGTAGTGATTTCTTACTGTTTATCTTGCCTTCTTGAAATTCTGTAGCATTTCTTCCTCTTTTCTGTTTTTTCTCTTTAAAAAAATAGGAAAAAATCTGCCTTAAAAAATTGCAATCATGCTAATGAAAACTTCTGGGAGGGTTACATCCAAAATCCAAATGGTAGGTCAATCTTCCAAAGAAGTGAAACATAAAATGTTGCATTCAATTTAGGTATTCTCAATGTCTTCATCATTATCTCCAATGTCATTGAACTGAATTTCATTGTCATCTTTGGGACAAAATGTATCAGTTCATTGATCTTAGCATGCTCAGGAAGCTTGCCATACA
>PVLA01018844.1:0-13585 GCA_004027455.1 Hydrochoerus hydrochaeris
AAACAGAATAGCTACTCCCATTTTTTTGAGTTCCTGTTGCATGGAGTATTGTTTTTCATTCTTTGACTTTCAGTCTATGAGTTTTCTTTTGTGTTAGATGGGTTTCTTGTAGACAGCATATGGTTGGATGTTGTTTCTTGATCCATTCTGCCAGTCTGTTTCTTTTAATTGGTGAATTGAGGCCATTTACATTAATGGTTATAACTCTCATATATTGATTTATTGTTGACATGTTATCTGTATGATTTTGTATCTTAACCTTCTATTCTGTTTAATTGTCTGTGTTGCTTAGTGTTTTTTTCCCATGTGTCTCTAGAGTGTCTTTTTGTAATCTTTGTAGGATAGGTTTGGTGATCATGAAGTTCTTCAGCTACTCTTTTTCATGGAAGTATCTTATTTCTCTATTCATTTTGAAGGACAGTTTTTCAGGGTACATCAGTCTGGGTTGGAAGTCATTTTCCTTTAGTATCTGAAACACTTCACTCCTTGTTCTTCTTAACTCCATTGTTTGTGTGGAGAACCTGCTGTGAATTTGATAGGTTTTCCTTTATAGGTGATCTGTCTTTTCTCTCTAACTGCATTTAATATTTTGTTCTTATTTTGCATTTCTGGGATGGTGATTGTTATATGTCCGAATGTAGTTTTGTTTCAATTATGGCTATTTGGAGTTGCATATGTTTCACTAATCTGTATGTCAGATTCCACACCCATTTTTGGGAAGTTTTCAGCTTTTACTTCTGTAAATAGCCTGTTGATATCATTTGTGTTTTTCCCTTCTTTCTCATTTATCCCTGTTAATCTTATGTTGTTATTCTTTGCATCATCTTGTAGCTGTTAAATTGTTATTTCCTGATTTCTTGTTATTTTTAGAAGATCTTTCCTTTTCTGTTCATTAGCTGCAATCTTATCTCTGAGGTCTGAGATTTTATCTTCACTTTCTTTAAGGTGGTTTTTGCAACTTTTAATATTTTTTGATTTCCTGTACATCTCTTTGAATCTGCTTCATACATTCCATTTGTTTCTTAAACTGTTTTTCAGGGATTCTATGATTTTTCTTTGTTCCTCTAACTTTTTAGCTGTGTCTTAGTTGGATGCATTCAGTATTTCATCCACTACTTTTATGATTTCTTCTTTTACCTGGGAGATTATTTCTGATTTGAGTTCCCTCATAACTTCCCATACTTGCTTCTTTATTTCAGTTGATATCATTTCCGGAATTTCAGGTGTATGTGTAATATTTTCTTTTTGTACATGGTTCCTAGGTTTTCTTGGGATGGGCTGGAGATTTGAGATTGCATTTTGGTCTTTCATTTTGTCGTTTTCCTATATTTCCATGTTTCTAGCAATGTTCCAAATCTTTCACTGGATGTGTTGGAAATCAGCTCCTGAGCCCTGTGCTACTGGGAATCACGTGGCTTTGGCTCCCCTCCTGCAGTGGGCCTTGATTGAAAGGAGGTCACTGGGCATGGTCTACTCAAGCCTGTGGAACCTCTGGTCCAGGGTCCTAATGGAGCTGGGTGGGCACCCAGCCAAAGGGATTGTTGGTCCCAAACTTTTCCAGGACCTGCCCTGGTGAGATGCAACTCACCCTGTGGTGGTTTCATGGGCCTGGCTCCCCTTTTTCTCTGGAGGAAACTTTAGTGTTATGAATGTGCTTAACCTGCTTTTTATGTCTACATAGGACAAAAATCAAAGAGCCATTGGTCCATATTATGAGAACAATTAAAGAAACCTCTGGGAATACTATTAATGCAGTATAGACTGAGCCCATAGTGCTCTAATAATCAACATTCACACAGAATCCCGAATGTCTTTCCCTTGTGATGTTTGTGCTTTTTGCATTTACAGATACATGCAACATATTCACATATACAATGAAATTTACCATCATGTGTGGCAACCAGCAAAGAAACATGGAAAAGTCAATGTACTTTGGACATTTTATTTTAGTATTGATCCAACTGGTGTTCACAGAGCTCAGTGTGATGTTTTGGAATAAATTCAAGAAGTATGTGCTATAAATTGACAGAGTCATCCCCATGGTGTGGACACACAAGTTGAGTTTGCAATGAAATTCACTGAATAAATGCTTTGACCCAAAGGGTACCATCAATTGATTAACCACTTAATAAGTTCATAGCTAAATGTGCTGTGAGGATGTGAAGCTTGGTTGGAAGTGTTGCCAGATGTGTATCATTGGATGGCTTGTGTCCCTCCCTGTCTCTTTCCTTCTTGTTTTCTGGCTGCCATTAAGTCAGTAGTTTAATCTTCTATGTAGTGCCTTGGAAAAAGCTGGTGATGAAATTTTTTCCATGTAACTAAGAACCAAATTAAACCTCTCTTCTTCTTAATTTATCTGTGTCTTGTATTGTATCCAGCAATGGAAAAGCTGATTAATGCAACACATATGAGAAAGCTATGGGGAAATATCTTCCATTAATATCCACTATTCATTTCTTCATTGTGAACCTTGTTTTGAGACACCATGTGTCACCAATATGATGAAACAGATTTTGAATGGCTGAGACCTAATTCATTCAATTTTGCTCAAGCAACATTTAATGGGATTACTATCAGCAGGATGCCATCCATGAAACTAAAAGTACTATGTTTTGTTCTGTTGTACATCCCAAGGCAGACCTGACATTTAAGCAACTAGAAGGTTGCAATGCTTATTACAGTTTATCTTACAAAGACAGGTTGTTTTTTCATATATTCTGTACCATGTTTTGAGGGTGATGCATTAAATAATGAATACTATGAAAAAGTATATCATTTCCATGTTTATGATTTGTGAATTCTTGTATTCCTTACACAGACAATCAGAGCCTTAGTATAGTGGATTTTCAGCTCATTAAAACAAAGGTACTGACTCTGGGAAAGGATACGGGCAGAAGGGCATTCAGGTTCACCAACCACACACTGGGGTGGTGCATGAAAGCAACATAAATATATAATGGAGAGGAGAGAGTGCTAAAAATCCCAAATGTGCCTACCAGGACAACGACAGTTTGTGTAGCTCTGAAGTCAGGGGAAGATCTGAGGAAAAATTTAGTGAATATATTGAATCTGTTGCTTATGCCTATAGAGGGGAAAACTCATAGAACCACTGCCTCAGATTATGTGAACAGAAAATAGAATTTCTCGGAATAGAAATACTACATATATTGAGAAAGAAATGTTTTACTACCTTCATTAGAACAGAATCCAAATACATTTTTTCTCCAATTGTGCTATTCAATTTTCCATATACATGCATAGGAAAAATGAATAATCACCACATACAAGTCCCAAAAGAGGGAAATGGAAGATTCAATTTACCTTGGGGCTTTTTCTTGAATATCCTTCCAAGGGAGTTCATGGGGCTGATCATGATGGTCTGGAAAACAGTCAAGCTGCATGTCATCCCAGTGGACACAACTCTGCCCAGTCTGTAAAAGCAAAAAAGAACTCTGCAGCCAACATCACTGGAGGAATGTTTCAATCCAAAACATGTTATTGGATGAGGAATTTCCTGAGAGAGATGATGAAGAAATTGACTATAAAAATGTGTCTGAGAGCCAAATCTGTGGAATTTAATGTGCACTCTTAGTAGTAAAGGACTAGATAGTAGTAAGGAAGAGACAAATTACCAATAATTCCAACTGTCATTTGTGATGAGAATATTATCTATATTGCCATGTCCATGGAAGATGTGTTACTCATCATTGTCATGGTTTATGTCAGTGAATCCAATGTGCATGCAGTTTTGGACAATGCCAAATCTAGTGTTTGTGCATGGTTCATTGTCTAGCACTCAGATTGGTGGTGTGACTGCTACACTCACCAAAGGGTGGAGCTTGGATATGATAAAATGGCAGAAAGAAGGTTTGTCTCTCTCTTTCTGGTTATGTCTTACTGTTTTCAGGGTCCATGAATGTCTGGCCCACCATGCCACACTGCCTTGAAGCCAACTGAGTATAGTCTGAAACCTCTAAGAACTGTAAGAAATTAACCTTTCCTTCCCTAACTTTGGGCATCAGGTATTTTGTCTCAGTGATGAGTAAAAAGTAATCAAGACAAGTACCCTTTTAAAAAATAATGGCAACAAGAGTCCTCTCAGAAAGAGTTTTCAGTTAGGGTGAAAAAGGAAAATTGCATGTGCCTAAGAGTTTATACCAATCTAGGCAAGATAGTAAAGGGGGAAATAGTTTCTTTTGGCACCAAGTGCAACTTTCATTATATGTTCCTTCAAGATTTCAAAAGATGGCTGGTCACCACCATTGGAAGGCTTGCTTTGTATAGGCAGCCAGTATGTGACAGATACCCAGGTAGATCTCCTCCAACTGCCAGCCATTGTCATCAGACCTTGCTCCATGTAGGCAGAAAGCAGAAGCAAGGTCATGCAGCCAGGTAAGCCTTTTGCACATGTGAGCCATCATTGAAGAACCTTGCTTCCTTCAGGCTGCTATCACCCACCAGGAGAATCAAATACACCTCTTTGTGCTTGCCACAAATGTGGGGGTCCTGGTGGAGTCATGTAGGCTGAGAGAAGAAGCAGCTCCACCACCAGACATCCATTACCAGTGTAGAATCTTAATGTAGCTTCACAGGTCTGTAGAAGCTCATCACATGCTCTGCCACATCTCTGTAAACATGGGGTCAGAAAAACTCAGGTACTTGTCCCATTCCCCTACACCACAGAGGGACAACCAATGTGGGAAGTGCCTGGGACCTCACAATCAGGTTTTTATGAGGAACCCAGTAGAATGTCATGGTGAAGGAGCAAAAGGCAATCTCAGATCTCCAGCCCACACAGAGCAAGCCTGGAATATACATTCACAGAATAACATGGAATTTACACACCTGAATTTTCTGAGAGGATAACAACTTAAGTAAAGAAACAACTTCAGAGACTGTAAAACTCATCAAATGAGAAGTAATGTCTCAGGTTAAAGAAGAATTCACACACATCATGAAAGAATTGCTCAGAATATCTCAAGAAGAAATAGATAAAATAAAGGACATTGGTAAATGATGGAAACCTTGAAGAAACAACATAGAAAGGAATTGCAATGCATGAAACAGATTCAAAGAGATATCCAGGAAATTAAAAAGCTAATAAAAAGCTGGTAAATCACTTGAAAGAGACTGAAGATAGACTTTCAGACCTTGAAGACAGAATCACAGGTAGCGATTGTGAAAGGAAAGGTCTCTTAAAAATAACAATGAATCAGGAAATAACAGTTTAACAACTGTGAGGCAATATGATGAAAAGTAATTTAAGAGTGATAAGTATCAGTGAATAAGTAGCTGTCAGCACAAGTGAAATGAAAAGGCAATTTACAGAAGTAATAGCAGAAAGCTTCCCAAACATTGGAAAAGGATCTGTCATACAGACAAGCAAGGCACATAGAACTCCAACTAGGTATAACTAAAGTAAATCTATGCCAAGACATATAATAAACTTCCCTAAAATTCAGCACAAGAACAGAATATTAAAAGCTGTTAGAGAAAAGAAACAGATCAGCTACAAAGGAAAACCCATCAGAATCACAACGGACTTCTCAAGACAAACCATCAAGTCAAGAAGAGCTTGGAGTAAAGCATTGCAAGTCCTGAAAGAAAAAAAAAAAAAAACCTCCAACCCAGCCTGATGTACCCTGCAAAATTTTCTTTCAAAATTAATGGAGAAATAAGATATTTCCATGACAAAGAACAATTGAAGGAATTCATGACTGCCTAACTAACACTACAGCAAATACTTAAGGACATTCAAGAGAGAGATAAAAATGACCACAGTTCCAAGAACAGTGTCCAAGTGGGATCACCATCTGGAACAAACAGTTGAAAGGAGAAGAAGGGTAGGGAGCCAATGACAGGAAAATAACATGGCAGAGATGAACCAGTGCATGTTGTCCATAACCATTAATCTAGGTGTCCTCAATTCACCAATAAAAAGACACACAGGTAGAGTGGATCAGGAGACAGTATCCATCAATATGCTTTATACAAGATACACATATAACTCAAAAGAAAGTTCATAAACTGAAAGTAAAAGGGAAGAGAACAATGCTCTATGTTACGGGGAACCAGAAAATAGTAGGGGTAACTTGCCCATCAACAGCATAATGCATAAGAATGGTAAGACATTTTTATATGATGGGGATGTTCTATTTAGAGTATCATATTTTCTGCAAATAATGATAATTTAACTTCTTCCTTTCTGGGGTTATTCCTTTTATTTCTCTTTCTTTTCTAATTGCAATTGTTAGGGTTCTGGAAATACATTGAACAGGAGTAGTGAAAATGGACATCCTTGTCTTGTCCCTGATTTTAAATTGAAAGTTTTCACTTTTTGTCCATTTAGTAAGATGTTGGAGATTGGGCCTTTTCATTTTCTACTTAAATTTTTCTCTTAAATGTCCTGTAATGTTTATTTTAGAGCACATCTCACAGTTTTGAATGTATTGATTACTAGGTATGTTTTTAATTTTATATTGAAGCTGTTGTGAATATAATTATTTTTCTAAATTTTTTCTCAATAGAATTTTTTGTAGCTATACAGAAAATTATTGACTTTTTTTAGGTTGAATTGCAGCATTAATTAGTCCTTCTGAGAAGTTTGGTCTAGGCAAGGATACACAAAATTATGGTTTCTCCTCAAATCTTCACTTCTCATTCATGTGTGTGAATTTGTAAATGTGTTTATATGCATGTTTTGTGTGTATTGTTCATAGCCTATCACAAGGCTCTAAACCATGACAGGAATATTGGGAGAGGTGAAAAGACAACCAATACAAAACAATGATTTATGTGTAAGGAAAGCTAGACTTGGAACCAAAACAGAACAGAGAAACAAGAAAAAGAAGACTTTAGACAAATATTTTTGATGAACATAGATTCAAAAATCCTTAGTGAAAACTTGAGTAAGCAACACATTTAATAAATGATACAGAGTGATCAAGTTGGCTTCATGCAAGGAATGGGAGGGACAGGTTAAAGTGAGAAAATCCATAAACAGTGTAGCAAGTAAATCAAATCAATGATAAAAATCATATGATCATATTAATGCAGGGAAAGCCTTCTACAAAAATAAATGCCCCTGCAAAATATAGAAAAAATCCTTAAGAAAATAGGATTCTGTGTATCATTCCTTCAAATAGGATGTATATGCCAATCCAGAACCATCTCATGCTGAATGGAAAAAACAAGTAATAAGGCAAAAATATTCACTCTTGCCACTGCTGCTCTGTAAAGTTCTTGAAATTTTACCTAGAGAAGTTTGACAAGATGAAACAATAAAAGACATAAATAAAAATGAAAAAACAAATAATTCTTACCTGCAAACTGTATCATTCTATAATTAGAAGATCCCGGGGCCATCCACATTATGGCCCCTTCTGTCTGTCTTAGAAACTATCTCTTTTTCAATAAATTCTTCTATTGTTAACCTCCGTCATTCTAGAATTCGCTCCTCAATTTTAGAAAACATAAACATGACATGTTGGACATCTAACAGGCTGGAACTTATAATAAATTACTTATATTATTTGGTTGTATATATGTCATCTCTGTATCATACACCCTATATCATTTGGAGGTCTTCAACTGAGATAATTGGACAGAGGAAACAGTTTGCACTTGTTTCAGAGTTTCTGGATTGTATCTCACTTATGCAATCAAAATCTTTATGCCTGAAATTTTACATTATGTTATTTTAAATTGCTTAGCATTTTGTTAAAATGATATATATAAGTTGAAAACATGAGAAACTTAAGATATTCATTAGCGAGACATTTTATTCTTATTTTGCATAAGTTACATTTGGATTTAGTTACTAAACTTACTAACATTCCTTGTTTGACTTGACTATTGTGGTTCATATATCAGACTGCAGCACCAAGAAAAAGTAATGTTAGAGTGCCCCCTATGGATTTTGACATGAAATAGTGTAAAATGGTCTTTTCAGTAAAGCTAGTTCATATTTAGAAAATAAACAAATCTGTTAGTAAAACCCCAGTTACAAAAAGATAAGTTGGTGGTTATTCTTTAGACATAGTGGACAAGTTTTATGAGACAAATTTTCCTGATGCTTCTGTACAATCTAGAGAAAATGTTGAATGTGTTTTTCATCAGTTTCCTTTGTGGTCTGATCTTCCACTGGGGAGGAGACAATTTTTTTTCTGTTCTTTCCCTACCCTTTTGTAGTTTCCTTATTTAGAGGCATGTAAGGATAGAGATAGAGGAACTATAAACTTTGCTAAACTTTTTCTACTATCCAACAATTGATGGAAATCTGTAGAAAACGAGCACTGGCTAATGCTGAAGACATTCAATGAGGAATTCATAGTCTGTCTCTTGGTCAGGTGACACTTATAAGACTCTGGGATTGTGGCCATCCAGGAGTACACAAAAGCCATGTCATGGCTTAGTGTTCTGTCCAAGTTTACTCATGTTTGGGAGACAGAACATGAGAATCCATGGGAAGAATAAACTTCTGAGTGAAAACAGAAGGAGCTATTTCCCAAACACCACACTTAAGGGATGAAAACATTTAATTTAAGGGAGGATTCCTAACTCCTGCCTCTCTCACCTACTCACTCCTATGTCTGATTCTCATCATTAATGTGTGCAGCAAAAATACTTTGGTTAATAGTTTGTATACTAAATGTTGGCCAGACATACAGATGGATTCCCTTCCAGAGACAGATCTCTGGTTGTGTGGAACAGTAGAAAATGAGAGAGCAAATGAGGAGTCATGGCCAAGGCAACTCTGGCATATATCTAAATTTCTTCATTAGAAAATGACTCCTGACAGCCTGATTGGGTAACCAGCAAAAATGTCTCCACTTGTCTATCAGTCCTACATGCATTTCTCAGTGCAATTACCATTTCTATGATCATCTGGAATCTTCTGTCTCAGACCAACCAAAAATGAAGCTGTTAAAGGTGCTTTTTTTAAAGCCACTGCTGAGATTTGAGGTACAGGTTCAGACTTTTTCTCTGTCTACTAAGAAGTTAGCAACAATGCTTAAGTCTTTCTCTCACTCATTAGGAATTAACTTTAGAACCACATTGTCATCAGATTTCCACCTCCCTTTATAAAGTTAGGCTCATGCAGCTTGAAACAACTGCTTGTCTTTAATGGAAAAAGAGCTATCAAAGGAATGATTTACATTTCTGCATTGCATATACTAAGTAGAATGAGATGGAGTTTTGAATCAGCTTTTCTCTTTTATCTGCATGTACAAGATGTGCCTTTACTAACATGTGAATTGCGGTTGCTAGGTGATGGGTGTAAGTTTTACCTGGGAGCTTCAGAGATGTAGAAATTTTACAGTGAACATTTAAAAAAAGCATAGCCTTGTCTTACTGCAAAGAAATGTTCCATAGGTGTTATATAAATAATGGAAGTCTTGGAGACTTCTTTGCCCTAAGGCCCATAATTGGATTTATCTCTGAGCCATTTGGTCTCACTCTATCTCTAAACATGATCCCTTTTGCAGGCTGAGAAATGCTCTTAGTATTCTAACTTACTCTGTATTTCCCCTTATTCTCTTAATAAGAAGGAGAATTTTAATCAATGTTTCCTTCTTTAAATAGGATGCTACATCTAAGATCAATTGGAACTTGTGCTTAAAAAACATGTACTAGGGTAAACTATTCCCATTCCTGGGGAAGATAGAGTCACAAGCTGTTGAAAGGTGGCTGACCTGATCTGGTCTCATTCCTTCCCAGATGTCCATCATTTGACCTGGAGTGTGTAACTTGAAGGGATGCCTTTGAGGATATAGATGTAGAAATTAAAAGGGATGCCATTTTTTCTCTTGCATTAATGAGAATGTCATTGTCAAAATCTCTTAACCCTGTGGAATGGGGTCTTAAGCACTAGAGAATGTTTGACCCTCAAATATTTAGAAGACATGATTTCATATTTTGGGCTAAGTTTAGAGTTAGAAGTGGTTTAAAACTTATCTGCACCTACACATGTCCCACCTATCCAGTAGAGCCAAAATTGAATGAACAGGAAAGTATTCATTATGATGCTATTTTGCAAGTGATATATTAATGAAAGAAAGAAGAAAATTATCAGAATTGCCTTATGCTTAGTCTTTCTTTTTATTCAAATGTAAATGTAAGCCACAGGAAAACCAGAATGCTCTGCACCTTAAGGCATCTGCTATTACTGAACCTGAGGACAAAGCAATCTAAATCAAAACTACACCATTATAGAGTCTGATGCTTTCTGTATTTGCTCTATGAATCCTGGAGAATGAAGTCTCGAGGCCAGTTATAAAACCTCCACAGTGTATCTAAGCTAAACTTATTTTGTTCAAGATCCTTAAGGAAATTGTCCCTTACAGGAAGTAAATGGGGTATTTAGAATTATCTGCATACATGTGTCCTTTTCTCTAAGTGAATAAAAACAGGTAAGACAAAATCTAGGAAAAATTTCAGATGACACTGATAAGTACAATCTTTAAAGGACTTACTCAGATGTAGGAACTACACAATAAATATATAATGTTATATGTAAATAAAACATTGACTTCTAATGAGAGATAAAGAGCACAAGCTTGAATTTGAGAATTTCTTAAGTCTATTACAATAGCTGGGGATAATATTTTCAGAATGAGTTTAAATAGAGGATATCCAGCACTGCTATAGAGAGAAGTTACCAATGTAATGGGAAAGAAAACTCAAAATGTCTCAAAGACTTCATTGTCTTAGAGCCAAGATTTCTTCTTATCTATTAGCTGTCTCTGTCCTTGGAGGTTATAGATTTCTCTTGCAGACCGGGATTTTAGAAATTTTGATTCAGAGTCATTTATTAGAAAGAAGTCCTAAACAATACAATTGGAACACTTTTGTTTGGGCTCTCACTTTCCTTAAAAATACTAAAATACAACCACTGAAATGCTTTAATTATTGGTTTAATTTTCTGTTTGGCAATGCAGTTTGAGTCAATCACAGATTTGATACCTGGCAGTACATTTTGCTAAAGACTAGAGATCTACTCTAGAAAAGTTTTGATCTTAATTATCCCTACTTCTTAGATGGCTCTAATTTAGTTCCTAAGGTATACTGGGAATTTCTTTTCTGTCCCTTATCATTGACATGCCACTGAGAAATAATAGAGTTTATAACAGTGTTTGGTCTAAGATAATTCTCTTCTCCTTGGGAAATGAAACTCAAGACCAAGTTATCAGTTTCCTCTCTCTGGGACTCTTCCAGAGTGAAACTGAGCTTCCATTATCTCCAGATCATATTCAAATACCCTAGTTCATATTTATTCCTGAAACTCTCAAAGGTTAAATGGACAAGTTTTAGTACAATTTTACCTGCCTTGTAGTCCTTAGGCAGAAATAGAGAGCTGTTCTATTCCTTCCTCTAAAAAATAATGTAGGCTGGTTTTTGTAGCACAGATAGTAGCAACTGATTTTTATAATGTTGTAGGAAAAGTTAAATGAAAAGTAACAAGAGCTTAGGACAAGAAAGGAAATATTACTGATGCTAGTGGACCCCAGGGGAGTAATCTCCAAATCTGAGGCAGTGATTACAGAGAGCTTGACTTATTTATTGGGTGGTAAATACAAGTTATAAGAGTAAGATAAACTTTTACTTCAGGTTATGGTACATTGAGTATTTTATGTAGTGAGCATAGTTCTATGTAGCAAAGTTGTATTTAACATTCATAGAAGTTTCAATTTGATGACAAATCATATAATGTAGCTGAGTACAATGGCAGAGAACAGAATGATTGCAGTTTTATTTAACAAAATGACTGCAGTCAGTTAGGATATCTTCTTCAATAACCCAGATGAGTTCATTGATAAGACAAAATATTCCAAGGGAACCTTGTGTGTATAATAACAGTGTTAAATGAGAACAGGTATTAAAAGTAGGCACAAACCCAGTCCCAATAAAGCTGTTTGTATCATCATTATTTCTTTCCAGAACTACTTACTTCCCAGGTTGGCCACTAATCTCAGAGATGTGCTAACTGAGTATCTAGAAAGGAGGACCTATAGACAAGTTATGTTGAAAGACTCACAGGCAAAATGAAAAAAACCAAACTATCGTAGGTAAACAACTACAGCCAAGTACTTTGGTCCCTTGGTAAGTTTCCCTCTCTGTTTACAAGTGATACTTAACTTCAAAGAGTTCTACCTCATATCTTTCTGTCCCCAAACCTGGCCTGCATAATACTTTGAAGCTAAGTAAAATTATCTTTAGTTGTTTTCCTCTTGAGAGGGAACAGTTACATATGGTTATCAAAATAACAATTTGGGCTATCAGCTATGAATATCAAACAAACATGAATGTCAAACAATGATGAGAAACCTGTGTTCCAATCAGATAAAGTGTCAGTCTAAGGCTCATCTTAAAAAACTACCTTTGCTTCCACAGGGTTAAATGGTTCTATTACTTCTGATTGCTATTACAAGAGTTCCCCATTAATTAACCTGCAAAACATCAATGATAGTTATTTTATTTTTAAAAACTTAAAAACTGTAAAAATGTCAGTGTAATTCAACTTAAACAAGCACATTTGAGTGCACTACGATATATTAACAATTGTATGTGTGCCATCTCTCTGTGCAGTAAATTTGAAACTGGTTTACAAAATGCACAACTGTTTTTAGTTCAATTTTTTTCTTTTTGCCTTTTTGGATTTTAAAAATAGTAGTATACAACTGAAATGGGCTTATAGATAAATTTCATCTTATTTTAAGTCATGATTGCACCCAGGTTATCAGCTGATGAAAATTATGCCAAGAATGGATTGACAAATGCAATGTGCATTGAAATCCATTTAAAATAACTTAATAATATTAGATTAGTCAAGAATAGTATGTTAATTGCTTTGACTCCTTTTTCATACATCATCAAAAATTCATTAAAATAACTAAATGGTGACTCCTTAGGCTTAAACAATTGGATATACAGGACTCTCCTTGCTGAATAAAGGAGTATCTGTTTCTCAATATTTTCCTCTTGTATTTGTTTGCTAATGAGATTCCAATAATTTCCATAACGTTATGGGAAAAACTTCCCAATAAATGTTGCTAAACATATTATTGGAACATATTTGCATTGGTTATCATCAAAAAGTTAAGTCTTTGGGGTATAAAACAATAAAATTTTCTTATTATAAAAACTACATTAAGAGACAAAGCTTTCTTTTTAATTTTTATTTGTTTTTAAAATTTTTTTTTATTTAAAGGGATAAAACAGAAAAAGGAGAGAAATATTACAGAATTTCAAAAAAACATAAACAGTAAGAAATCACTAGCTGATAAAATACATATTGCTCTTTTAAAAATAGTTGTTCAAGTTACAGAATTAAAGCACACAAAATGGACACTCAAGCAGTGAGACTGCAAACAGATCTGTTCAACAATCAAACAAGAACTAAGAAATATGGGTAACAATCCTGCACACATAAATATACATGCAGTTATATCTTTTATGGCACTTCCTATTTTCTCTTTTTTACAATAGCAATTATACATTTTTTAATTAAAGAGAGAAAAAAAACCAGGAAAATGGTAGAAATATTACAGAATTTCAAGAAAAGAAGATAAACAGTAAGAAATCA